>JAVQJL010046905.1:0-58686 GCA_036024295.1 Nannoperca obscura
TTGGGCACTCTGCCTTGGCCGTGTGTGTGTGTGTGTGTGTGTGTGTGTGTGTGTGTGTGTGTGTGTGTGTGTGTGTGTGTGTGGGTGTGTGTGTGTGTGTGTGCCTGCAGCAGCGGGTGGGGGGCAGAAGGGTTAAGTAGGATAGAAGGCACCCATACTTCAGATTGGCAGCAAGCTGCCGCAAGGATAATCTAATCAGGGGATGCAATTCAATTAGCCAAGGGTCTCTGGGGCCACCGAGCCAGGCAGCCGGTGGCAGCGCTGCTACCGAGGGGACTGCTGCCTCCACACCCGACACCCCGACGCTAGCCTCTGCCGGGGCCCTGGCCGCTCCACATGAATGCAGATGAAATTTGAAATATGAAAATCTCCAATAATTTATGGAAGTTGTCAGGAACACAGAGCCAAGCTGCTGCTGCTGCTGCTGCTGCTGCTGCTGCTGCTGCTGCTGCTGCTGCTGCTGGCCGAGGGGAGGGGGAGAGAGAATGTTATTTTTCTACGGAGGTGAAATTGTCTTACAGCTGCTGCTGCTGCTGTGAATATTGCCATTATAACACATATTACAGTGTGCTTTATCAGTGCTGTAATGAGAAAACCCTCTATATTATTTCCATTGTGGTTTTTTTCCCGTGTTCACTGTACATCATTAATATGTTTCTGGACCTTTGAGATCTGTTAAAATCCAAGACTACAATGTCAGAAATATACACCTGTATCGTTTAAAGAAGGACGGATATCTAAAGATCTTATGTTGTTTATTTCTTAACAGAAAACAAATGCAGGGCTTTTGAAAATGCATCACGGTCATGTTCTAAAATTCTTCTACGTAAGTTTGTTATTGAGTCCTACATTCAATTGCCAGTTTATTATTCACCTAACTACTGAGTGTAAAAGTCTTGTTTTCTTTAAGCAAATGAAAAAATCTGCCTGTCCTGTGAGAATATTTCAACTTTTTTTCCAATGCAGTTCAACGTGTTTCAAAACTTGAAATTTGAAACTTGATTAGTATCTTAAAACAAGATAAAAAAAGGCAAATTTCACAAAAATGAAAAACAATTACACTTCATTCTGAAAGATTGTTAAAATAAGTTTACAATAATCCTTTGTATTGGAAACAGGTTAAACATTTCCTACTGCACTGAGAGAATTTTCACTTTCTTTTAAAGACAATAAGACCCATAAATAAGGGCTCAATAATGGACAAAAATCACTTGGTAAAATAGTCAAATGTGCAGTGTTCATCATATTTTCTGGTGATACACCTTCATTAAATGTATCTTCCCTCAGACTGTACACACCTCTATTGTGCAGCTTTAACTCCTCCTCTCTTCCATATCTGTGTCACGCAGCTGTGACATGCACCTCCTCAGAAAAAAGAAGAAGCTGATGAGAGCTGGAGTAGTTGGAGGGAGGGCGGGAGGAGGTGGAGTGGTGAGACAGGATGAGATAGAAGATGGAGGGAGAAACAGAGAGGGAGAGAAGCTCTTAGATAGATTATTGCTCATTAGAGGCTGCCTTGCACCATACCATTATGTCAGGAGGAATCCTTTTTCATTTGCACAAATTTGCCTGGAATTTTTCTTATTTAGTCTGGCCTCCATTATCAGAGCTGGAAATCAGATTAGCCTATGATTATTCTCTGGCTCGCTTGCCAACATTTCCCCATGCGGCCAACGCCGGTGGCGTGGATTTGTCTTGGCCTTTTGTTAACCTCTGCCCACCAACAAGAACAGAACAGAACAACAGCCACGATATGAAATAAGTCAGTGCTGCATAATGGCTCAGCCTCACAGCCCACTCAGGATTAGATTTGTTCACACTGCACATAAAACACGTCTTCCATGTCAGCCATAAAGGGGACATCACGAGTCATATCCCAAGTTATGGATGCATAAATCTTGATGTCATGTACACGTTATAGGAATAAAGTCGGACTTCATTTTAAACTTTATTTATTCTTTGAAACAGGGAGGGATAACTAACTACTATAATTTTAAAGGTCTGTCTACAATTGCTGGGGAGGATGACTACATATGTGAAAAAAGTTGTATAAAGCCTTTTGTGGCTCCAGAGGGAGCTGTGTAAAATCTGGTTAATAAAAAAAGTTGCTTTGGTCTGAAGACTCAGTAGTTAAACAACAACATTTAAAAGACACATTGTTTCTATAAAGTATAGCATATTGTACAGTATTATAGTGGAATTGTATTTTAGTTTGAATGTATTGTATTTGCTAACATACAAGATAATCTGTTCCTAGAATTAATGCTCTTTTTGATTCTGCCATTGGCAGCGATGTACTTACTTATAGCACTTGTGATTCATCACCAGCCTTTACAAGTCTGATGAGACATCTTGTTGTTTTCAATCATGGTTCTATGCACTTTATGTAAAGCTCTTATTTGGAAGTTGCTTTGGATAAAAGCGTCTGCTAAATGCCTAAATCTAACTACAAGAGGAATCCTTTCCAGCTGAGAATGTATGTTAAGCAAATCTCCAAAACAAATCACTGCCACCAGGGTTGTTTACCGCACAGTTGCCAAGAACAGATTTCCGTTACTGTTTAGTCGACGTAATGATTTACCTCCACCTCCTCAGCCAGGGCGCTGCAGAGGGCATGGACATGGTTGGGGCATGAGGGCATGTTGGACGGTTCACAAGTAGACACCCAGGCCAGCTTCTGCTGAGTCCTCAGCACTCTGCGGGCACAGTTCCTCCACAGTCTGCACACGCTGAGGAGGACAACAACAACAACAAAAAACACTCAACTTCACCTGCTAGCTTGGTAGAAACTTGGCAGAGTTAGCTAGCTATTAAGTTTGTGCTTCTGTCAAGAATCACGGGTGCTGTAGTTGAAAGCAACGGCACACAGAATATACAGTGACTCTGGCTTTTTAACTACATCGTATATCTCTGGGGAAAAAAATAGTTTCGCTTCCATTTTACAGCATTTAACGTTAGCCAAGTTTACTGTTTAGCAAACTAACACCTCCCGCTACCTTGCGATCCGGAGAAGCGACTTGGTCGGTACGAACATCAGGATTCGCTCAACCACTTCGGCAACATTGCTGAGTACATATGCAGCCTTGCTGTCTTGTGAAGAGACGGTAGAATCTTGATTTTCATCCATATTTCCTCGCTCAAGTCGTGAGTTTCCAGCGCGACTGCCCAGCTGCGAACTTTCACCTCTGCTTTTCCGCCGCCGCCACACTGCCCCCTGCGGCGAGGAGGGGCAGGGAGGCAGTTCAAAGGTTTCCTCAGACATTTAGGCTTCATTTATTTGTCAAACTTGGATCAAGTGCAGTTTTAAAGAATGTTTGTTTTGGCGGATAGTTATACAATAAAAGACAAAACCTATGTTACACCGTTAATTTCTATGTTTTGCTTTTTGTCTTACTAATACTTGAACACCAGAACCTGTCATAAGGGATCTTAGTAGACTTCATTTTACGGCATAATAATACATCCCCAAGTGTTCACCTTATACAGGTTTGGGCTCACACAACATTTCACTGCACTGGTGATGAACCTGCAACAAACTGGGAGGTTATCATGTGCAACACAGTACTGCATTGCATTGTGATTTGTATTTAAAACACAAGTGGAACTTCTGCTGTAAAAGTTCAGTGCATTGCTTTAATGAAGTGACATTAAGAGGTGTTCATGCAAGAAGACAGCTAAGTGAAAAGTAAAAGTTTTTTGATATCTGACATTTACCCCCCATTTCCTTCTTCACATTATCAAAAGACAAACACTTATAATAAAGCCAGACTTGGGAGTAATTAATACTTGATCCAACCATTTATTTATGATCTTTACATTTCCAAGATAAAATGAGAGAAACCAAGTCAAACAAATCTGTTCGTCAAAATGAACAGAAAAGTGAGTGCACTGTGCAAACATGTATCATTTAACTGAACAAATCATACAAAAGAACAGTCAAGCAACGGCGCTGAGAATTCCTTCCTTGCTAAACTGGAAGTGTACAATTACTGACACTGAATAAATGTTTACAATACAGAAGAAACAAGACACAAGCAACTTTACAAAATTACACATAATAAAAGTCCCTTTTATATAACCATGGCTTAACTTATGGCTTTTTTCATGATTATGTGCAGTATTTTTACCCCCCAAAAGTGCAAATTCTCCATACATATACAAATCTCTTACAGATATACAGTGGATCTTAACTGACCTTTGATTACAGTGTGTAAAGGAAACAAGTGTAGTTTAACTGTAGCTCACCGATGCCGTTTGTGCTACCTTGTGTAGAGCTTGTTTCTTCAGGATGCCAAGTTCAGAGGACACACATAAACACAAGGCCGGACACTATGTGTAGCAGCCGTTTATGGGAGCCAACCATATTCAGAGCAGATGAGGAAATGTGGGGAGAGGAAGAGAGCTGGGTCAAAGGTTAACCATCTCCATTAGAGTCTGATCCAGCATCTGCTTTACGCTCAGGCCTTCTTCTTTAGCACGTGTCAGTTTATCTGTTAATATAGCATTGCATCGGTTAAAAATAATAAAAAACAAAAACAAAGATGCACATATTATAAACAGACAGTGTTAGACGTGTGCTGGATATTGTTACAAACCTTAAGAGTGTGAGAAAACTCTCCTCTCGGTTATCTTTTGTCGCTAACAGAAGTTAGAATTCATTAAGCAAGTACATATCCTCAACTCAAATACAGTGAGCTAATTCACAGCAAATATTATACTCAAGTTATAGACAGGGCTATAGTCAAGACTGGAAATGGATTTAAAGCACCCTCTCCAAACAGTTTCAGGTCAATGAAGAAAAAAAAATCCAACCTCGAAAGACAAATACAAGCAGCGATTTAATGCCAAATTAGAGAACTCCATAATAGATTCTACCTCCCCAGTTGCCCCTAATATTGTTTTGCCAGTCTTTTATCCTATCACAGCTTTTAGTCTGTCCAGAATTTGGAAAATGTAGCCTTGCAGTGGTTGAGACAGACAGCTTTGATTTTTTTTTAATGTTCCATATATACACAGCTCACAATCATATAGGATTATACCTCTGCCAACAAAGTCTGCCCATATAAAAACACATATGGTGCGAATTCTCTATTAGCCATTAGCACGACACGTTTACTATCCCCCTTGTTATTTAGACAAGTGAATTCAGAGGGTTTCAAAATGTTGATGCCCATTCAAATTGTGAGATCAGGAGCAGTCCTCCAGTGTACTCAGATCTGGAACATCACAATGTTCTCAACCACATTGCCAAAATCAAATATATTGGTAATGCAAAGAAAATGGTCAGAACACTGTTTGTGTCCCAACTGAAATGCTACAGATAGAAAAAAAAAAATTTAAAAACTCCAATGTGTCCTCCTTTTTGGTTAGCCATTACAACATTAGAGAGGGGGGTCCGGGAATGTAGAAGGAATTCTGGTGCATTTTATTAGCTTTCCCCAGCCGCCAACCACTTGCATCACCCCACCGGCCTTTCACCCTTTGAGCTACATGCAGGTTTCTACTGGACTAATGTGCTACAGCCCCGTCGATAACTGAGAAAATATATCAAATCCATTCCGCAACTTTTTATATCCTGAGGTCGTCCGACCTCCCATCTAAAACTGCAATTTGAACATGCGTGACGTTAAAATCTTACATTAGTATTCCACTTGGTTGAAAGCATTACTTGGTTTGTTAAGTTTGGCGACCCAGTTGTCTATACTATTTTTATATCACAGCATTAGACAATGTGCCTGGACGTTCTGAGTTTCAGAAGAATGAAAGCATACGAGAGCCGGTTCAAGCCTCGTTTAAGGCTACTCTCAGTTCATTGGTCAGGAGACGGTTTTTCTCAAGCTGCTTGTATAGATGGTCTTGACAGTCAGAAAGCAGGTAAGAGGAAAAAAGGGAGAGACAGAAGGGTAGGTTAGTACCAAAGACAAAGAATTAGTGCTGCTTTGAAGCTAATCACAAAAACAAGTGAGAGCTTGTATTCAGATCTGTTGAACTGACGACCTCGTGAACATTTAAAAACTAAAACAACTCACTCCATTCGTCATTCACATTTACAAAAAGGTCTCTCGAGCCGTCAATGCCTTAGCTGTCATGGTTACCCATGGCAACATAACTTACTTATTATTCCTTTAGTCGTTTTTTTACTAACTGTAGCTTTCACTGAGAATGTTGTTTAGTTTTTTCGTCTCCCAGAGATATTGAGGATGACCAGGAAGAACGTGACCAATGAATGATCCAGATTCAGAGATTCGGTGTCAATGACTTTTGGTGCAGAGACTGAGGCTGGGCTGATCGTGCTGGAGACTGTTACACCAAAGTAAAATGCATTTTAAAAGATGATGTAGACACAAAGATTGTTACAATGTTTGAGTCAGTACTTTAAATTTAAAATACCTGGTGATGCAGCTGGTCCTTTTGGAGACCAATAAGTGTGCTCAAAGTATTAGGGCTTCGGAAACAGTCAATTTTTCTACTCCAGACTTGCAATTAAGATACAGAAAACAGCAGTACAAATGGTTGGTTGACCATTTTCTCCTAACCCCTAAAAACTGAGAGGACAACTGTTGTATTTCATGTGAACACTCGTTTTGGCAGAATTAATTAAAAACCCCGATACTGCCTTTAAACCAAACATCCGTCCTCTTGAACAGAAAAAGGAACAGTGAATGGGGGAGGAGCTTTAGAGTTTATTCAAAAGCTACCCAACAAAACAAATTAAAAACACAGGCAAATGAAAATAAAAAGATGGGACAAATGGAAATGAAGAAACGTCGCAGGAGAAAGGGGAAAGGGCTGGCATAGATGGAAGAATGTTTATTTTACAGAAAGCAGTACGGCTCAGGAGGTGTGCACAAGAGACGAACAAATGGATGGCGGCAGTGACAGCCCAATGTGCAGTAGTAAAGAAATGAGAGACAGGAAACAGAAATTTGGGGCTGCGCTGCACAGGAGAGAGGTGATGACGTTCAACCAGCTTCTGGCGTGAGGGTGTAAAAATTTAGCTGCGGAAAAAAGGAGAAGAACAAAACAGTTGGAGGGAGATATAAAAAAGGGGAATAAAAAGATAAATGACATGCAGCACCAAAAAGAGGAAAAAAGGATGCAAAACAGAGCAAGAAAAGCTAAAGAGATGAGAAAGACACGAAGAAATGTAGCTGTGTTTGCGGAAAATGATAAAGGGGAACTAACACTACTGCTAAATGCCGTTAGTAGTTACCTACGTCAAAAAGGAATGGAAATATAGCCTAAGAGCCTCATCAAAAACACCTTTAGTTCACACACAAATCAATGTTAGACAAGCACTGAAGGAGGAAGAACAGAATCCACTCATCAATGTAGCGGAATGAAAATCACTGCACTCAAACATGCCACAAGAGGGAGCTATTGTATGTTGGCAACAGTGGTTAGGGATGTTGAGATCTAAAAATGGCAAAGAGCAGAAACAAGCATGTGGTCAATTACATGGATGTCATGTCGTTGAGGGCGTGGTCCAGCTCCTCACTGATGGCCTTGTACTTCAGTTTCTGGGCATACAGCTCATCTATTGCGTGGCAATTATTTAGGAAGTGGCAGTGAAGGATTTGTAATAAAATAAGAAAACAAAACAGAAAATAGTGTCAGAACAGAAGTCAAAAGCAAATAGAGAAACTAAAAAAGAAAAGAAGAAAACAAAAAAGGCAGGACAGAAATAGGAAGTGCACAGCTGCTGGTATTGTGTCAGATTCCTGAGGAGTCAGAGAAACGGCATCACATATTCCATGACCCTGGGAGGACAGCTCGGGACTAGCTGGCCTTGAACAGTCACTACACCAGAATGCCAAACAGCATTGTGGTGAGAAACGTTGTTGCCATCATGAATAATATCATGCCGGTGTCAGGATCACTTCTTTATTTTCCCCCCCGCACAGTAGAAAACTGACAGATATTTGTCCCGAGAACTATTTAACACCCTGCGGAGCAGGTAAATAAACTCACACTGCACCAAGGCTTACAAAAGAGGCACTTTTGTTTCCCCTTTTACAAGTGTCCTTTGGGAAATTAAAGAAAACTGGTGTTGGTTTTTACGATTCAAGAAGAAAACCTGAATTCGGCTTAACAAGGTTTCCGCGTTGACTTGTACGTCACACCTGCACTGTAACGAATACACCCCGACATTTTGTAATAAAATGTGAAAACAACTTTCTCCGATGCATAAAAATCAAGTGGAAAAGATTCATACCCTCCAGGTCATCAATGGTCTTCTCAAGCTTGGCGACTGATCTCTCAGCAAACTCAGCACGAGTCTCAGCCTGAGTGGAGCAATATAGTCAAAACATTAGCGATTCCCATTACGAGGTTTACATTACCAGCCACGGCCCCACGGGGCATTTAAAGCACTTAAGTGCTGTAAAGAAATACTGAGCATCACTTCTAAACAAATATATATATATTGTCAGCAATCTTAATTCAAGTAACTAATGAGCCAGCCAAAAAAAAAAAAAAAAAAGTAAAACGTATGATGGATATTTTTAAAATGACTAGCGATTTATGCTAGCTTTAGTTAACTCACCTCCTTCAGCTTGTCTGTAAGAACCTTGATCTCCTCCTCGTACTTGTCCTCCTTCTGCGAGTACTGTGGTTGCGCACAAAGTCCAGAGTCAGGCAAATATACATGACAATAGAAAACAAGACCATTTTAAAAAACAGATTGCAAAAAGGGTTTATACAGTTTGCCATGAATCCTACCTTCTCTGCCTGGGCCTCCAGAGACTTCAGGTTGTTCTGCACGGTTTTCAGCTCCTCGTCGAGCTCGGAGCACTTGCTATCGATGTACGGTTTGGGTTGAACACGCACGAAGAAAAAAACAAAAACATTACAACAGAATGTCGGAAATGTTCCTTACAAGTTGTGACTTTGAGGAACAGGTGGAGGGGAAAGGGAAGGAAGCGGTTACCTCTCAGACAGCTCGGCGCGCTCCTCCGTACGTTCCAAGTCACTCTCAATGATCACCAGCTTACGGGCCACCTGAATTCACAGCATGCAAAAAGTTTAGTCGCACACTAGTTGGATGCACTGGCCATTGCTGTCAGCCGTTAAATATTTAAAAAATTTAAAGCAAAAGAATGTAGAAAATGCTAAGCTCGAAGTTCAGAGTGCGGTGAACAGCTGACAAACTCGCCTCCTCGTATTTGCGGTCGGCCTCCTCTGCGATGTGTTTGGCCTCCTTCAGCTGGATCTCCTGCAGCTCCATCTTCTCCTCGTCCTTCATCGCCCTGTTCTCAATGACCTTCATGCCTCTGCGGGAAAGAAAATAATATGACAGGTAAGTCATGGGGCACATGGGTACAACGACACGCCAATGTGTGTTGATAATTTCCTCTTGTATGACTGACAACAAATCAATAGTTTGTCTTATAAGAAGGACCCAGGAAATTCCATTATTATGCAAATAATACAACATTTTTTTAAAGAGGCAGATTTTCCACATACGTTGGATCACTATCTGGGTAGTTTACAGACACACTGGTCCGTCAAGTTATGGTGGACAGCACTGCGTACTTGATGACATGTACGAATAAACATGGAGCATGACACACTCCCGGTGAGGAGCGTGACGTACTAAAAGATATCATCTAAGTTTCCATCAAAATGCTACAGGCAGAGTTATATAATGTAAATAAAACAACATTTGGATATCAACAATGGTGCAAACACTGCAAAAGATAATTATCTTGTTACGCTATTGTGCAAATCACTGTCAAAGAAAAATACTTTTCGTTCTCTGTCTCTCTTTAGGACACGCTTCTAAATATTAGTGCAATATTGACTTTCAGCCACTCACGGCAGCACTGAGCAAACTGATAGGAGTGGTGATGTCGACAGCCTGTATTATGCGCAATCTTTGATTGTTTTGTATATTGTAGTTTAGCAGAATCCAGCATTAAAGTGCAAGAGATCACATCATTCTTTTCATAAAGATCATACTTCAAAGAAACAAATAATGAAGTAATGGGGAACTGAAGACCTCACAAAATGTGAGGTTCTATGTAAATCAAGGCAGTACAACTACATTTTTCCTGTATAATACCAAGGACTAACACACTAACAGACGGGCTTTTGAATGCATCGTGTTGACCAAGTGGGGTCTGTCTTTGGGGTGCGAGGTACCCACCTCTCACTCTCATCAGCAGCCTTCTCAGCCTCCTCCAGCTTGGTCAGAGCTGTGGACAGACGCTCCTGAGCACGGTCCAACTCCTCCTCAACGAGCTGGATACGTCTGTTCAGGGAAGCTACATCTCCCTCAGCCTGGGAGAGCACAACACCAGAATCACATGAAGCCAAATCAAGTGTACTGGTATAATCCCTGTGTTTCAATTTGGGCTTTGCAGGCTTACAACATCCAACCCCATCCCGTGCTCTGCAGGAAGAGACTGGGCTGGGTCAGGCACACACCCAAGGGAGGGATGCGGTCTCTGATATGCACATTTTATACACAGGCTGAGGGGATGGGTGGCATTTCTCTTCGTTTAACACCTTAGAAGTACATTTTAGGAAAATGCTCGACTCTTTCAAGTCAAACCTGCAATTTCCTTTCTCATTGTGATTCAGTAATCTTGTCCCATATATAAATTAGCTACAAAAGTGGCTACAGTTTAAGTATTTTGAAGGGGGGAAAGCAGCTCTCCTGTGCTGCAACTAGCTACGTGCCTTCGGGAGTTTTACACAGGAGAGGGTTTTATCTGAGAGGACCTGTGGTGCTACTGCAACGTTAGCCTACTTGTCATACAGGGTTTGTTTGTTTATTCAGGACGTGCCGGGTGGTGTTCTCGTCTACCCATCATTAACACGCATCCTGTAGTGGGCTAATTTCAAACACGTCAACCTGACTGCATTTGAGCATAAACCGTCGCTGTCTGGGCCTAGCAGCCACGCTTTTTGACCAGATTTACGCCTAATACCGTTGACAGTCTGGGGACTAATTGCCTTAGGCTAAATAATTAGCAGCGGCTTACTGCTTCCCTCGCACTCCTCTCCTGGTTCAGTTCCCGCTGTAGTAACGCCGCCCGGTCCTCCGCCACATCGGCCTGCTCCTGCAACGACTTGATTTTCTTCTTCACGGCTTCAAGAGAGCTCCCACCGGCCATTGTTGCTGTTTTTTCGGTTTTTTTTGTCTCAGCTAAGCTAGTTTTCCCCTCAGCTCTGTGCGGGATGTCTGCCTCAACGCAGACACACTCACTTGGAGATGCGGCGCGTTTGATCCCTGCCCCCACCGCCCTTAATCAACCGCTGATGAGGATTGGGATGTGCCACCAACCCCGGAAGTACCTGGTTTTTACACACAACTTATAAAATGTATCGAATAAAAAAAATATATATATATATATAAATTGAGCGTATTTCCAGTGTGTTTTTCAAATTGATTTCATGTAATATTTTATACTTTTCGGCGGTTCTGCAACCATCTAATTCATGAGCAGTTCTGAGTGCATCCCCTACTGGTAAATTGAGCTAACCCTATCAAATCACAGCACCAAACATTAGACTCTAGATTCAGCCAGGAGCTACAGCAACATCAACACCTGAGATACACACGTGTAGACATAATCAATAGTCTAATTAATAAACACAACATGAATTATATATTTTTATTTTTATTTTTATTATGAATCAAATTGCTCAGCTGTTGCCCTTCTGTCTTCCTACAAATCAGACTGTACACTCTTTTGTTTTCCTGCTACACATGCAGTAACTATTTCTGCTGCCTGCAGACACAGGCAGCACTTTTTATATTTGTTTATTTATTTACTAATTGCAAATGTTCTAATTTTATTTGTGATTTCATGTGATTCAACAAGGCACTCAAGGTACTTACTCTTTGTGTCTGGTGTACTGAGTACCCGTATATTTAATTTGTTGTGTTTCGTGTTGTAGTAGATGCTCAAAATGTTCAGTAGTTCTACTTCTCTTACCTGTGGTACGCAACGGTTTTTGTACCTTGTAAGTTTCCCTGTGGATCAGAATCAATTAACTTTATCTTCTGTAATCTTATGTTGTCTAAACATTGTTTAAACATTAAACGCAATCAATAAAGTGCTAACTTTATCACAGTTGGACATAACTGCAGCATTACAACTGAAACCTGACTGAAACCCAATACAGGCCCTCAGATTTGATCAAATGGCTGTGGGCCTGTGAGCTGTCACCTTACCATATATAGCACAACAGCTAAATTTAACTATCCACATTTTCACCCTAGACAGCCCATAGGTCTCTTATAATTGATTATTGCATAACTTAATCATTAGTGTAAATCTGTATGGGGGCTGGTTATTTAAGTTTCCAAAGGGGACCCAAGAGGTGGTTCAAGGTCAAACCATTAAGCAATGGTTGACCCACTGGGGCTTCTCCACCAGTGAGTGGTGCTGTCAGCCCAAACTCACATCTGTGGCTTTCTTCTCAGCGAGCTCCAGTTTTTCCTGGGCATCCTTCAGCGCTTCAGAGTATTTGTCCAACTCATCCTCAGTTCCCTTCAGTTTCTTCTGCAGTGCTACCAGGTCATCCTCAAGCTTGGACACAGAGGAACAAAAGGACACTCAATCACAAGTAATAAATGTGCGTGCTACATAATAAACTGTCTATTAACCATTTAGAAATACCATTATTATAGGCTATTAGAAAATGCTTGTTGGGCATTATAGCTAAATCATGAGGAATCCAAAAGTAAATGTAAACTGTTCCCCATTGTTACCAAATTCATGCGACCCAAATCTGAAGCAAAACAACCCTAAATGCAAAAATATTATGTTTTTTTAAAGTTGATTTATCCCCATGAAGACACACGTATTACTCCTCAGTCACAGGACACTGGACATGCAGGAACCATGCCGCGCCAGGCGCACTGTGCCATTAGCACCGGTACGTAAAAGTATCAGAGCGGGTTTCACACTGGATGCCGACCTGTTTGCTCCTGTCCTCGGCTGCCTTCTTATCTGACTCGGCCTGTTCAGCTCTGTCCAAGGCGTTTTCCTTGTCGAGCTTGAGCATCTGCATCTTCTTCTTGATGGCATCCATGACTGCTTAGTGTCGGGGGTGTCCGCGCAAAACCCCCCCAAAAAATAAAAAGAAACTGAATGAAAGGACCGGAGCGTCTGAACCACACTGAACGCCAAGCTGGAGTGCGAGCTCGCCTCGGCTGTAGTGAGTCAAATATGCCGTTTGGCTGAGCAGTTACTGGATACCCAATACTTTTTTGGAAACAACTGCAGCTGTTTGCCAACGCCGGACCTGTCTTTTTTCTGGATCTCTTCTGTGATTCGCTCTTCCAAGACATTTGACAACTTCTATGACTATACATGGGGTATGTACGTCAGGAGGGCACTCCCTCCTCACACCAAGACATCCACTCCAATTTCTAACACCCTCCAAGTGACAGGAAGAAAGTATAGTGTCAAGACTCAGAGAGGTAGTAGTCCCTCAGAGGGGGGTTATTTGGAAGAAACATGCTTATAGTAATGACCTAATTTACACCCAGGAAAATAATGATGATTTTTAAAAAAACAACTACATGTGAGAAAAGGGAAATGAGAAATAAATTGACCATTCTCTTAGATTTATTTTATACTTTTTACGTCTATCTGTGCCAAAGTAAAGAATTTCAGACACTGTTTAATTACTAATGTACTCACAACAAATGTCAACATTTCAACAGAGATTTGTACCAGAATTAATTGTAATAGCACTCCATGCATCAGAGCTATTCATACAGTATAAATATATCTGATTGGATAAGCCCCTGTGAAAGTTCTTCTCCCTCTGTGGGGGGTGTCATATTAGCCAGCAGGCTATGGCTTGTTTGTTTTCCAGGGATCATTTCAGCAGCTCCCTCACAGCATAGTTTAACATCCGAGCAGCAATCAGATAGGCTTTGCTCTCTGTAGAGGTATATCATCAAGCTTGTCCAACTCCTCTCTCAACTAATACATGCCTGAGAGTTATATCTCAAACAGGCCTCAGTGGATATAGTGGCGTACACAGTGGAAGATACAGAAGCTTTGGAATTTCAACAGCCCCCCTCGTCGTGCCTCTGACAGTTCACAGGGCCACTGGCACAGCCGCAGCTGTCACACACAACCTGTGGTTGGAACCGGTGGGTGGCTGAGTAATAATAGTTTACTGTCAACTAAAGTAATTCATTTTTGTGCATGTTAGAGAACTTTGAGAAGAAGAATCTCCAAATATTGCTAAATATACAGTACCAGTCAAAAGTTCACTTGAATGGGAAAGTGTGTCCAAACCTTTGTAAGTTAATATGTACACACTCATTACTGTTATACTTGTCCATAAGGCGTAAAAACAACAGATACTGGCACCCTTTTATCATTCTCTAAGGAGCCTTTAGACTTTAGCATCCCCCCTTTCTTCCTTTGTCCAAACTGTTCTGGTTGTGTTTTGTTGAGTGAATATTTTGTATTTTGGGGATCTTGCTTGGAGAACACCTGCTGGATTCTGTCCATAGGCCTTGTAGCCACATTACTGAGCTTGACTTTTAGAAAAGGATTAGCTTTCTTTCAGATCAGATCATTCACTAACTTGGTGTCTTTGTGAAAGGAATTTAGGGGGAAATGAAAAAACAAAAACAAAACAAGCGGCCTACATAATGTCATACCAAAAACACATTGCTATATCTTAATTTCCTAACACACAGCTAGATAAAGCTTGACCCAGAAATGATATATATATATATGCTTCTTGGTTTGAACAGGTGAAGAAGAAACACATGTGGAGGATGCAACATATTGTTCTCAACGTTTTATAAAGTCTAAAGTCTACTTTTTGCATTAAATTGTTCATTCCTTTTCTTCTGTTTTTTACTCATATATTTGATCTCTTTGGTGGTCCCTCCTGATATCCTTCCTGTGTGGAGCTTTTTTTTAAGGCAGTCAGCTGTCACTATGTTGTCATCCCGCCATGTGTTTTGTTGACTGTTAAGCAGCCAGCCAGGCATGCCAGTCACATACAGAGATCAGAGAGGTTCATGGTGCAATCTGTGTCACCCTAGCACCCTGGTTAGACAGAGGGACAAACATCACCACATGGTACCTGCCCAACAATACATTATTTATTCAAAATATGCATCTTCTTATCCTTAGCCCTGCGCTAACTTAGCCCTGTATTTAATCGATTTTAAAGGGATAACCCCACAAACTCAAGCTAAAGTGATGCATATATATTGCCCATGTGATAGCTTTTTTTTTAGCCTGGGGCTAATGAAGTGTGAAAAGCCTAGGAACTTGGCAATCCACAATTTTAAGTGTACAGTATTTGAAATATATTCCATCTTCAATTGACCATTTCCAGACTCGAGTAAATGTTCTCAAACAGGTCCTTTTCCTCAAATACTAGTAGCTAAATCAGGCCTTTAACAGCATTTCTACTCGCTGTTGCATATCCTAACCAGTATGTTTTGAGTATTGCTCAATGTAGATCAAAGGTATTCTGCACAAAATGTCTTTTAATTGGTCTGTTCACAGGAAAAGGTTTCACCATGAGTAAATGTGATCACTGAAACAACCCTCAGTATTCCCAGAATTCCATTCATGCAGTAAAGAAAGTTACGTGGGCCAGTAACAATGATGTTATGGCTTTTTGAAGAGCCACATATGAAGTTTAAAGACCTTTGTAATTTGATTTCATTAGGTGGCCATTGTCAGGTTGATGGCAACTCATAAATCTAAACTCAGCCTTTGTTTCTGTGGTGCATCTCAGCTCAGCTTAGTTTGTGATCTCTTCTGTAATAGAGAGACTGCTAAAAATGTTAAGGGAATCCAGCAGTTGGCAGACAAAATAGTGAAAGCACAGTTTAGTCAAGCCTTGATGCTGTAGTTCCATCATAGCTGGAAGCAGCTGGGTAAGTTGCTCCAAAGACAAAAAAGGGAGTATGGTGATGATTTCATTGTAAATGTCTATACAGGAATTTCTCACTTCCTCCTCACTAATTAAAAGTATTAGGAGAAATGTTGGTGCTCCACCCAGTTCTTCTGAGTCAAACTTTATCTCTCGCTGTGATTCAACCTAATCATAGGTTCATAGCTCATCATAACGGTTCAGATGTGCAGCGCTTACGTGTGAGGCCATAAAATAGCAGTGTGATAAGTGTGTTCATGCACAGTGCTTGTTACAGGATGTCATTGGTGTCATTTTCCATCAGTGCAGTAACACAGCCAACAACCTGATGTGACATTGATCTTTTTATTGAAAAGAAAATGTGGAGAATTAAGCAGTGACTGTGAGTCACAGTGGATGAGAAGAAAGAATCAAGAAACCGTTTGTGCCTGTGGCACCTTACAAGTCAGGGCAGGTAAGCTTATATCAAATACAATCTACAGAGGATGAAGCCTCTAATCTTGCTATGTAGCACATTACATCCATTAGTAACCGTACCCTCTTTGTGACTTTTATTATAATTAGATTTAGGACACACAAATAATGGATGAGCCATCTTCTATCAGCTGCTTGTCCACATTAAATTCAATGCCATCGCCCCCCGGCCAAGTCAGTGTAACACGGCCTCTTGTTAAAAGTCAGATCCAATAGAAACTGGAAAATGTCTGAGTGATTGAGATTTAGATTCCTGTCATTTGGAAAAGTGACACTAGTAGAAGTAGTAGCCCAAAGAGCTAACTTTAAGGGAATTTGTCAGGAAAAGGATTCCAGGTTTAAAAGCAATGCTGGGAGCAGCTGTGCAAACATAACTGACTTTGCCACCTCAGATTTTAGTGCTGGACAAATTTAGCACGGGCCTCAGTTCATAGCATGGACTTAATATAGCTTCAGGTTTAGTGCTGACTCAGAAATACCATCTTGTCCGGACACTAAACTGACAGACACTCCAAGAGACCTTGTTCACTTGCCAGAACAAACCTGTCTGTTATTCACAGAGACTGGAGAACTTGTTGTGGTGTTGCAGTCAGTACTGCTAATGAGATATTGTGAGAATGTAGTTGGATGATAAACGAATATTTTATTTCAGCCAACTGTTAAATTTTACTTTCTGTTAATTTGATTTCCCAACATAAAAGGTCTGTTTCAAAGCAGTCTTCAGACTTCCAGGAATAAAACGGTGGTGCATAACTTAGTCTTTATAGGTGTGGGTATTCATTTTATATACCAAAATGTGTTGAGGACTGAAAACTGTCAAAAGCTGGTATTGAATGTTTGGTCAGATTATCAATCTTGTTCATGAATCTTTGATAAGATATTTTTCTAATTTAAATTTTATTTGGCTCAGTACAGTCTACAGTCCTTTATTTAACCCTGGTGTACTGAGCAGATTGATATATTATATATATGTGAAAAACAAAAAAAGGTGAAAACAGTTAAAATGTTTAGAGTCCCCAAAGTAATTTATTTTATCTAAAAGCGGTAACATTTAAGTAAATCAAATCTGAACATAATTGAATAAGCCTATAAAATGACCATAATGTGCAAGCTTTGAATTGTAGGACGTTAAACAATGACACATTTGCACAGAAAACTTTGAGGACATGACCTCAGTTTCCGCAATGGTAGTGACGGCCCGGAATGTGGTTACAGATATTTGGGCTTGTGAAGAACGTGATTCAGATTGCGTGCTTCAAATAAGCATGCACAGTTAGCTCGCCTCAGCAGCAAATATTAATTTGTTTTCTTTATTTTTTTCCTCCAATGCTCAAGCTAATCATTATTTTTTTCTTCTAACCAGGTTCTCTAACCAGCATTGGTTCATTTTATAATGGAGGAGACTAAAAGGTATTTAAATTTATGCGAGCAATATTCGCACAGAACTAAGCAGATTAATGTGTGTTTCTGTAGATTTTTTGCACACCAAGAACATTTTGTGCAATAGAACACTTTCAGAGTTGTGTTGTTTTTCATAAATGAGTGTTCGACCAATTAAATTCTTATCAGTTTACCTTGGTGATTTCGAGAGGACGGAAGAGGACCTCCAATTGAAAAATGAAGGTGGTGGTGGTACTGGAAGACAACCGTCAAAAACCTGTGAACTCCTAGTAAACATGGTAGAAAGCTAGCTAATGCAGGTTTCAAATTTGAAGGAAAAAAAGTCTGCTCATTAACCAGAAAGTGAGAATATGATGGCAAATGTAAAATTGTAAAATGCACACACATTTCTGTCCTCATGTGGCTCCATGAAAGAAATTACCACAAAATATGATCTGACACACAGTTACATTGAAATGCTTTATTTTCAGTGGATACAAAAAATAGTTTTATTGAGGCCAGATAAATATCTTTTATTTTGTATGTTATTATCACTGTCTTTATTGTGGTAACTTCATGATTGCATTTCTGTTAAGGGACGGAAAAAAAAAACATACAGAACACTCCACATCATTGAAATGCGTCATGACGTCTTAATGGTGAAAGATTATATCGAAATGTTCCTATCACATTTATCTTTCAGAGAGGCTTAAAAGCACATGAAAAAAAACATCCATAAAATTTCAGTGACTTCATAACATACAATAAAGCAGTCTACAGAGCCAAATCTCCAGTCTGATGTAGTTTAGAAGCACTGTGGTACATGCCAATGGAATACAGTACAAAAATGTGTCTCTCTCTCTCATATATATAGTTTTTTTTTTTCTGATGGTAATCAGCAACACACTTTTTGACTGGCAGGCAGTTCCTCTGTCATCCCCAAAAGGCCATTCATGTGGCAGAGAGAGTAAAATAGAAAGATAGAGGGAATGCAGTTGGTTCAGCACTTAGAGGAAGCGTTCATTAGCAAGTGGGACAACAAATGTTAGAAAGCCACACGGACATGAACCTACATTCCCCAAAAATCTGCTTGTCCAGCACCTTCTGTTGACTGATGAGATGAAGCTGTCACTCAAGCAGACCAGACACTGTATGGGCTACGGACTAAGGCACTAATAATAACACTACAGGCTTGACTGATGAGCAGTGGACCCCCCCCCCACCTCCCTCTCACGCCCCAACACCTCTGAATTCAGACCCAACTGTTAGAAAAAAAAAACCCAACTGAAAAGTGATGGTCTGTTTGCTATTCGGTCTGTACGTGGAGGTCAGAATCACTTAGTGCATCCTTACAAGTTTAACTCTGTCGCATTATAAACAATAAAGAGATGCATCTGAAGCACAAAGCCATGCATTTTCACAGCAGGACCTAACCTTACAACATACTGTAGTTTAATATTGAATATAGTTAGACAAGGGAACCAAACACACTACAATCAAACTGGGTAAACAAAAGGTTCCTCTTCCGCAGCAAGTGGTATATTCAGTAAAGTCGCACGGAGCACCTTAAATTCAGAGTCTGATCAACAAAACAGGAGATTGACTGTGGTGATTAGCGTGGCAGCCACTTCACCTTCAATTAGGAATTAGCATGTTGCTAAGTTATTTTCAAATTTTGGTTTTTGCTGCTTCCTATCAACCTGCCTGGTTACACTATTCTTTACAATATCATATCCAATAATATTACTTTCAGTTTGCATGGTGAAAGGGAAAGCTTTACAGCCCCCTAAAGCACCATCCATGGTATTGCATCATGATCAAATTCTGTTTATACTGTATGCAGGCATCAATACCTGAAATGATGAGGAATAATAATAATAACAATAATAATAATAATAAAAAAAAAATGTTTAAAGGATTGGGGAAGATATCAGGTCTGTTATGCTAGTGGTGGTAAATAAGTGAGAGTATTTCTGCGTCCGAAATGCTCCTCTCCACTAACAAAACCCAGGATTAATAAATATTCCTTGTATGTCGTCCTGTGTAGAAAAGCATTCCCATGGTAACATAATGGAGAACATTCTACTTGAGCCACAATGACACCTATATTAAAAGGCTTGGACAAACACGTAGAATTTCTTGCATTTTAGACATTTTGAATGTACCGCTCATCAAAAATCGGTTTTGAAAAAAATGAAAAGAAAGAAAGCGAAGACGCTTTTATCACTGTTTACTTTAAAAGGAAGATTCCCCCAATGACGGCTGCCTGTTATTGAAATTTACAGTATGGTCCAAGAAACACCAGTACGCAAAATCATAGCTTCCTTCATATTAGGGTTAAGGACCACTGAAGTAAAGTCGAGACACACCAGGTGATTTAAACAGATATTAAAAGATGCCAAATTGGAGCATAAAGGCCAACATTCATACAATGTCAGAGTACCGAGCTGAGAACTTCTCTCTGAGTGACGCTGCAGTTAAACAGCTTTATCACATGAACAGCAATACAATCAATTATTCATCTTAAAAGTGTATGATCTAGAGCTGCAATTTGTAAAACAAACGGAAAAAAAAGAAGAAACTTCTGGGCAAACATGAGAGAGCATGTGAGCTGTACCGTTTGTCCCGAGCATGTCACATTCTGGTTCTGATTACGTCAGTCAAAGTAGTTACGCTATACATGAGGACAAAGAGCAGTTCTTAGTTTGAATCACCACAATCTTTATGTTGTTTTCAGGAAGTAGTCAGTTCCACACAGTAGTATTTCAAACTTGCTAGTAGTTGACAGAAGATCTTTTCCCATGTGATGCGGATTAAGTCAACGGTGTTCACTGCAGACGTGGGCATTACTGGTTTGTTAAATCAGTCACAACATATGTGAAGTCGCCGTAGGCCACATACCTGTTTCCAAGTGTGCCATTAACACAGATGTGCTTGTCACACTGCTTCAAGCGTACGCAGCATTGACGGCAAGTTTGAACAGCTAGTTGTCGTCCTCCCGTAGTTCGGTGGGCAGGAACTTGTACTGCTGCTGCCTGATCTGTGCCAGTTTCTTCCTGGCTTCTTCCAGCTCTCTCTCCTTTCTCAGCATCTCCTCCTGGGCTGCGATGATCTAGACAAACAAACAATGGATTCATCCAGAAGCTGAGGGTCTTCAAAAGTCTGTCTACATTTTCTTTTAGGAGGTGTTTAATCAATGCTGCCAAATGTCAGTGCACAGTGTGTGACAGTTCGGGAAACACAATTCAAGAATGTGATAATAAAGGGAAACTGAGGATAGGCAGCATAACTTTGTGTTAAAGTTTTGAATGTTTTATTAAGTGTAATCTAGTGCTGAAAAATCTAAATGTTCATGTGTCAAAAAACAAAACACAAATGAACAATTACAAGTTTTCCTAAGATTCCATGTCAGGTTAGCCAAGTGAAATCAACTTTCCAAAAACTTTCCTCACTGCTTGCATTACAAAAAATGTTTAACAGGGGCAGAATGTTGTATATAGTAAAGATGGTGGATTATAGGACCGCAAACGACAGAAGCTTGCTATAATATCCAATGCTGAAGTCTTACTTGTGCTATTCCGCCCACAAACTTTGTCTTGACCACCACATTGTGGTCGTCTGCTTTGTCAAACGCTGCCTTCTGAGCTGCTCGCACCAAGTTGTCCGATGCCTTCTTTACTGCATTCCCAGCAATCTACAAGAGGACGAGATCAGTTCAGCCGAGAACACACAATTATGTTAAATATGAAGCCCTGTAAACACTCCATGTTATGAGAATTAAATGTTAAAGCAGTATCTTGTGTGGGCGTCTGTACTGTACCTGTAGTCTCCTCATGGCCTCAGAGTCCTGGTCAGCCTTCACCTTACAGGCCACCAGCAGCTGGGCGGTGGAGGCCGCCACCTGTTTGGCGGAGGAGATGAGCTTCTCCTCACTTGCATGGCCTTGCACGGAGGCGTTGGCCGCCTCACACAGGTTGCTGGTCGCTGCTGCCACCATACGTGCCTGGAAGAGAAAAGCAGAGAAATAACATTTTATTATGTTTGAGCAAAATTGTGTTTGTGATAAACTGCATCAAACGGCCCTTCACTACACACTTACAGCAGAGATGAGCCCCTGGGACCACTGTCCATCGTCCACAGCATTGGCGGGGATGAGGCCCACTTTGCCCTGAGCCACCAGCTCTCTCTGGGCGGCCGAGGCGGATTTGACCAAAGCGCTGGTGGCTGCAGCGATGGACTTGGCTGCCTCCAGGATCTGCTCCTCGAAGTTCAGCGTCTCGTCCGCTTGCTGAGGGGGAAGGAGACCAACCAGTCAGACAGGATGACATCCGTCACGAGGCTAAAGTTTGTTACCCTCAGTACCACTAGGATTTAAAGTGAAATGCCACGTTAAAATCACCCTAAACGTGACCCCGGTCAACTCAATCTACAGTGTTTGTTTAGAAGTTACAAAATAAACTTGTCATAAACTGTAGTCATAGTCAACAAAATGTCAATATACTACTCAATGCAAATAATATTTAAGGGGAAAATTTTTGCATTGAACGGAAATGTACTGATTCACCACTTTTAAGTGCCTCCAGTAGTCACATCCTTAAATGAGACTTTGTTTGGGATGGAAAAGTTACATCTGATTAATCATTTTCATTTTACACTTGGTGACTTAGAGAAACAAAAGATGACTTTTCAGAAGCTTCACAAAGTCAGATAAGAATCACTTTTTAAAACTACAACAGCCGATAAGGAGCTAGATGCAACCTGAAGAAAAAAAACAAGACTCTGCACAAAGATACACACACACACACACCTGTAGACAGAGCGGGACACTGTAGGAATATGTTTGATATATAGTTGGGACTGAATAACAACCTAATATATCAAACATATCAGACAGAGCCCTGCAGAGAAGGCCTCCGGTGGTGGGGGCAGGCGGGGAGGGGGGGGAAGGGGAGGGGTTAACTGGGAGCCAGAGGACATATACTGGGACAGGCGTTAGAGCTAGAACTACCACAGATGGAGGGATGGATGTTCGGAGACAAAGGGAGAGGAGGGGGGGAAACATGGCAGAGGGGGGGATATTGCTGAAGATAATGTAATGTGGAGGAGGTGAGTTTTACATTCAGCAATGAGGAAAGTATCAGCTTCAGAGATGAATCTCAAAAAGTTAAACTTTTGATGGGCATGGATATCCAATAAAGTGGATAAAATGCGAGTGTCTGTGACAGTTAACACAGAAAATAACAGATGTTTACAGACAGGCACAGAACATTGATCAAGGTAAACAAGAGTCATGTATCAAGGCATTGCTACAAAAGGACATGTGTCTAATATAAAGTGCTGTAGAGACTGTGATCTACAAGGCTAAAATTAATATAACAGAAGGTCATATCTTTTAAAATGTGTGTATTTACTGTTTATACTTTGAGTATATTTTGCTAATAATAAATCTGTCCTTTTACCTTTGTAATATTTTGAATGCGTTACTTTTATTTGTAAGAGTATTTCTATATTGTGGTAAATTATCTGATTCATTCTTCCACCACTGCCTACCATCTCTACATTTATATTAATCATTGTAATGAAAACTTGTTTTATGAGTCTTAAGTTAGGAACATTTCTAACACGTTGTAGCATTAAAGTTTTACACTGAAAACAGTGCAGAGCCATCCTCTTTTCTACTGCTCTCCAAGACTTTTAGGTACAACACTGCAGTGAAATCACCACTCCGCACTCTGACAAAGTCCCACTAAGTTAACAGTCATGCCATCACCCACCTTGGGCTTGGCCCGCGGTTTGAGCTGCTCCAGCTTCTTAGCTGCTGCTTCGATGGACGCTGCTGCTCCGAGCAGCTCCGTTTCTGCAATCACTGTCGGATCCTCGGGGTCCACCCACTCTGAACCTGAGGTGAGCATGCACACACGCAATTAGGATTGAGACTTAAATATGAAAGTAGGATTTCAAAAAAATACTTGACAACACGGGTGTGTTAAAAAGGTCATGCCTCACACACTGTGATCACACAGAGAAATAAAATCACAGCATCCCATGCATAGCTGATGGAGGCCACAAACTGCCAATCACTGCAATGAAGGTGAAGTGATTTATTCAGAATGAGATGACACGTAAAACAAAAGCACGGTGGATGGAGGTGACTATGTACTTGAGAAGCCTGCGAGCAGCTGGATTTCAAAATGAGATTAAATGAGTCAATGTTAGCGCAGAGGAGAGAAAACTGTCGAACAGCTCACAACTGGTGAAATAAGTCACAGTACAGGAAACAATGCTAACTTACCTCCATCTGTAGCAAGAGAAGGAGGACAGGGATATTACCAAAACTTTGTTTAAGGGAATATTTCTGTTTCTCTGTTATTTGGGAAATTAAAAAAGTATTCCGTTACAGCCTCCTACTGGGGATAATAAACAATGACTTTTTTGTTGATTTTGTCGGAGGCTTCATTAGTAAATAAATGAAATCACTTACTGATGTAGATTTGAGTTTATCACATATAACCGTGTAAAAGGAGTCAGTGTGTGAAGTGTGCTGATGTGGTCTCCGTATGTGTGAGCCGTTACCTTTCATGGCCTCGGCAGTCTGGATGAGCTCTGTGACAGCTCCTGCCACTCGCTTGGAGCAAGCTGCCAGCTGCTGCTTCTGCACTCCAGTGGGCTTCTGCAGAACCTGCACACACAAAAACAGGCGTACACACACGTTAAATAAAAACTATTACGATTGAAAGGACTGAGACGACATTCCTCTGGTTGTGTGCTCCGACAGGAATGAGGAAGTGGTTTCCACTGAAAATGGAACTGCAAAAAATGTATTAAAATCATTAGGGGGGTGGGACACACCTAAAATAAAGTTATATTGTCTTTTTTATTAACCCCATAAAATATAATTAGACCCACAGTTGTCTCCAATGTGCTGCCAAACTGTGGGCAACCCCAGAACTTTACTAAAGGTTAACTTGATGTCCCCAATATTTCTAAAGATGCCAAATGTCAGTATAAAATGATTCATAAGCTAAATCTTGAATGTTCCCACTTTATGCAAATTGTTCACCCATAATAATATAAATATTTTAACTCAGAATTTTAAAGACGTGTTAGAACAAAACAATTTCATAACTTTTTACATTTGAAAAATTGTAGAGAGAAATAAAAAAGTAAATGTATTTTAGCCATAATGAGGGCATCAATTATCCAACATTGTTAGATGACAACAAAGTTCACATTTATTGTCTTACTTGTGAATGCTAACAAAGAACAACAAAAGAATCCCCTCCCCCTCTCCTACTGATGACTTACTGAGGCAATGTTCATCTTACCAGCAGTACTTGTTCCAGTAGAGCGATGTATCCAGTCGTACACTCTGATCCGAACATCAGTGCCCTGTTCTTCACCTCCTCACTGACCTCTGTATGGTAGGACGCTTGCTGAAATACCGAAATGTATAGAATGTCAAACATTCTATATGTGTATGTATATTATACATTTATGATTTTTTTTTTTTATTGGCAAGGTAAAACAAGTACCTTGCAGGTAGTGAGCATGTCTGAAATAGCCTTGCGGCTGAGGTTGGCTGTATGGATGATGTCCTCCTGCCGGGCAGAGTTCCCAGCGGCCACTGCTTTGGCTGTTGCCATGGTGATGCCCTTAGTCATGCGAATGAACTCCTCGGGTGTGGTCGTCTTGTTGGGAGCATCCCTGGACTGAAACAGCTGGGAACAACACAGCGGGTCGGTGTCATTTGACAGACAGTGAACACATTTGATTGAGAGACTGATACAAAACATATCTCCAGCGTAACAAAACTAATCAGTGTCTGCCGTGTTTTAACTTTTTCATAATCAGATCGGTTTGAGGCGAAAAGCCAAAATATTATTCGTAAATCATCAAAGACGTCATTCAGCATCAATCTGTCATATGTAATCCTTGTGATACTGCATGACTGCTGTCCAGCATCCATCCAAGCACGTGCCCTCCACCTGTCCTCACCGACATTTCCTGTTTGATACATTCGATTGTGGACTCCAGCGCTCTGGTGCCTCGAGTGGCCTCGTCCTCTACAGCCTTGACCGTCTTCAGCAGTGACGTCACGTTGGTCACCATCACCTGACAGAAAATGAGACGCAAATGAGAGAATATGAAAAATACAAAGATAGAGGCATTAATAACTTATACCTACATATTGCCACATCCAGCCATGGTTTACACTGACATCTCTTAAAACATCAATCGGACAGCTTACACTCAACATGTCTTACCCCAACTCAAAATTTGTATGTGTATATTTCATATTTCACGGTGGCTCCCCCATATAATGCCTTACATTGTAAGCACATTATGCAAATTTTGCCTTTTTTGTGTGATCATGGATATGAGCCCATGGCGTCTTCTTCTGTGGTTCGAGCATCGCACAGGACCATGCGGGTGTGCTACATCAAACTGAAAGACAGGGGGCGCACAGCACCCACGCAGGGAAGCCCACAGCCCTCAAGAATTGAAGGTAAATTCTTACAGCCTTTCTTTTTTACACCTCAGGTCCTAAAATTACGTGGGAGGCAGGTTGTTATCAGCTGAACTCCATGACACATTGAGAGACTGGGAAACTATCGAGGTGATAATGAGCAGTCAACAGTGTCATCGGTGAATTGTGAACTGTGTTGAAGCCAACGATTCAGCTGAATTATTGTGGATGCAAATATCCAAATAGTTTCCTGTTATCCAGAAAGTCAACTTCCTGGCCATTTACATCACGGAGACATGTCTGCTATGCATAGAAACAGTATGTGGCATAGTGCAATTATTTTCATCAACAGAGATTTACAATTTTTTAAATGTTTTTTTTAATTTATTTTAATTTTTTAAATTTTTATATCAGTTGTAAGGGACAATAAGTAAAAGAAAATGACAGCAATAGTTGCAAAAGAGAGAACATAACTGATATGATGTCTTACAAGAATAATATATCAAGAAACTCCAACATTCTGATTTTTAAGATTTCAAATGTGAACAGGATACCATATGTATCTGTATTCTAGCCTATTGGAGGCCTTGAAATTAGATTATCCCCTCACCTTGGCAGCGCTCTTCAGCTGGTACATAGATGGATCATCCGCCGCCTTGCCAGCAGCACACTTGGTGGCACTAATGAGCTCAGCCAGTGCCTTGGCCACATCTTTAACAGCATTTATCAGAACCACCTGGAGAAAGGACACGTAAACAAAGCACCAAATTATCACAACTCAGCCTGGGAAAGAGACAAAACTCTGAAAGGTTACTGCCAGTCACAGCTGATTTTCTTCACGTATTCCCGATAACAGGTGAAGTGAATAAAAAGGACAAACAGAAAACTGAGGGAGGAAAAGCAAGAATGGCTAACCTGCGTCTCCGGGTCATCAGAGCCAATGCTGGCGGCTCCCAGTTTGACCACATCGGTGAGCTGGGTAATGGTTTTGGCAGAAGACTGGGCAGCCTGAGACAACTTGTCCTGACCGGAAGCTGCACCAGAAACCAGCATCTTTGTGTCCTCAACCAGAGCTTTGGCTGTCTTCAAAATGTTTTCCCTGAGAGAGGGGAGGCAGAAAAAGATCGATTCTTTCAATGACTGGAGCCCTGATCTAGATGTCTTACTCCAGCAGGAATAAAATGTGTGTGAACTGCAGTCATCAAAATGATGCACACTGGTGCACATCTCTTTTCGTATCAGAAGGCATTTGTACATCAAAGCTGTCGCAAACACGAGGAGGATAGGCAAGAGCATCTAATGAGTCAAGCCAAGTTAAGAGAAATTTATATAGGATGCTGCGTGACATATTTGAGCTAAAAAGTGATTGCGTTGCCTTTCATCCTGTCTGGCTTCTTTACATTTTTGCTTTCATGATTCTTCAGTTAGGTACAATGCTATACAATACAATTTTACTAACAATTATCTGTAAGGATCTAAGTTAATCAGTTCTGTTCATAGCGGCATGTAATGTGTCATGTCTCATCTTGGATCATTAGATCTCTTTGAAATCAAATCATTCAAAAAGTAGCTAGGTCACCCAAATTTACCACAAGTCATGTGGTAAACTTATGAGCACATTTATTAAAGAACAATATAACCGAAATAATCTTAAATCATATTGGAGAAATTTCAGTCTGGTTATAGAGCTTTACATAGCACAGAAACTGCACTTGTTAAGGTAACGAATGACCTCCTTTTAACAGCAAATAGGGGAAGAGCGCTTTTTGAATCCTTTTAGACCTAAGCACAGCTTTTGACACAGTAGATCATACAGTTTTTATTGACCGTCTTGAACTCTGTTTTGGCATCAAGGACACGGCACTTATCTGTTAAGTTATCTTCTTACCTTTTAGAAAGAACCTACTCGGTCACCATAGGTAATTACTCATCTTCTACAACTGTGGTGTACCGCAAGGGTTCAAATTTAGGTCCAATTTTATTCTCTATTTATATGCTTTATGTGTTTATATGAGCCTCTTTTCATTGCTACACAGACGACACACAGATATAGATAGAAATGTTGACCCCATGTGAGCCAGCTCAGCCTTAAATTCTCAGGTGGGGCCTTTTGGATCGTTCCAGAGTGCTTTTGCCATCAGGGCCCCTCGGTTTTGGAACGACCTGCCCGAGGAGATAAGGCTCACAGAATCAGTAACTTCTTTTAAAATCACTTCATTCAACCCATTTTTTGACTTGCTTTTATGTGGTGTCATCTTTTTTATTGCTTTTAATGTTTTTAAAATATTTTTTGTTTGTATTTAATGATCATTATATTATAAAATGTTGCTTTGCTTTACTGTTTGGCTTTCTGTTATACTGGTTTCTGTGTATGCTGCTTATGTTGATTTTAAAATATATTTTGTGCTGTCTTTAGTCTAAGGGCAAGAACAGTAAGAGATATGACACTTCCACCGACTTTCAAACCCTGAGGGTAATTTGTGGTTTCTAACTTAAGAGATTTCCTGCCCTCTGTTCACCAGCGATTATGTCATTCTGTCAGTTTCAGATTTAAGATAACCGGAGGGTGGATTTTAAGACTCCAGTCATGTCTTGTGCTTTGTAGACTTAGGGTGATGTCTCGCACAACTGAATGTGCATGCAGCCGCAATCAGGTACATTTCCAGCTCTAACCTGTGGTCAGCGAAGGACTCGTCATTCTCTGCATTGAGTGTGCCGGCCGAGGCAAACATGATGGTGGTGTCCAGATCTGCGATGATGCCAGACACTGCGCTGGCCGCGGTGATGCAGGCCTGAGCGCCCTTGTTGCCTGCCTGGAGGGCCGAGAGCACCAAGGACACCTGAGGGGACACACAGACATACATCACACAGGTGAGAACGTGCAGAGATCTTGACTTTAAGCAGAAAACACATTTTCCATACCGTAACTGTTTAAAAAACAGCTGGACTAGTGTATTCCATTTATTTTGTATATTAGTGACACAGCCAATTTGAATTAGTAATTCTGAATTAGTTTCTTGCTGTAAAATAGTATGACTATGTTGTAGTGGAGATGAACATACTTTTACTGGTCAAAACAGACCAGAAAAAAGAAATACACTACTAAGAACGCTTCCACTTTGCATTGTTTGTGACATACATCTCCTATTTATATATGATAAATAAAGCATTCAACTGAAAAGCCCAAAACTCTACTTGCAAGAGGATTTAAAAATATGCTGTGACAGCAAAATACCACGGCGGCGCAGAGCGACGCACAACATTCACTCACTCTGTGAAATGAGTACGTGTCAAACTGCTTCCGACTCCATTTGTTTTGCTCACTCAGATCCCTGAGTGGCAGCAGCAATTAATTCACTGATGTTTGTGGGCGTTTGACACTTGAATTCTTACATAAGAATAAGGGTTAGTAGATCAAAACAGAACAAGCATGACATGTTACCCAGAAAGACCTGTTCTCTCCTTGATGACGTCATGAAAATGTTAAAAGAATAAACCCTTGCTTTAAAATAAAATGAAACCAAAACTAATACCTCTAGAGGAATCTGTTGTTCACAAGCCACATCTGTACAATGCTACTGGACTGCTTTGATATGATCTGTGCAATACTTTTGCATGACTGAAAAACAAGTGTGCAGAGTAATGTATTTCACCAAGGACTATGAATTAAAAACAGTCAGCTTTTGAAGCATTGCCTTAAGCCAATCGTTTCTCCCAAAATGCTTTAATTCCGGAGACACACGATAAAATGAATTATACCACTAAACCTCTTATGTTGTTTATACCATGACAGCAAAATCACTTGCAGTTAACTACACAGCTAGAAAATAAAGAGTTACTCTTCCAGTCAGGAACAACACTGTACAGAGTTAGTTTGGCGTAGACAAGAGATTTGCTATCAACATAATTACCACTGGTGGAAAAGTGACGTAGGGTTGGGTTAATGTGTGAGGAAACTTAGATAATCAGTGTAACGCCAGTAGTGGTGTGGATCAGCAGACGTTAACTAACACAACTATGGCACATCATCTTAAAAATAAAAACAAAATTCAAAGCCAAATCTTTAAATCTTCCTGATAATGATAGGATAATACCTTTTCTGTGACTGCACGGGCACATTCAATGAGCTCCCGTTTGGTGAAGCCATCAGAGGGAGTGATCTGCAGCGCTCCAGCCTTCTGGACGAGGAAGATACAGCCGTGCCCGAGCTCCTGCACTCGAGTCTTGATCTGGAAGCCGATCTGGTTACCAGAGAAGACCACCCGAGTTTACTGAGCACTTATTCTTACGCAAAATTAAGATATCCAGTTTATAAAAATATAAAAAAAGACAGTTTAGGTAAAAATAAAACTGTGTACTGTAAATGTTTACACAAAAAGTGTGTCTCGGATCCATTGTGACATATTCCCTTTCTTCAATACACAAAAATTGTTGTTGTTTTTATTAACATGCGTGCAGCTATAAGTGTAAAAACAAAACCTGCCACACTGATGTAGCAGAGCTGCGTAATGGGTAAGACAGCCTGTCTCTGGGCGACACCCAGACCGTCCTCACCTCCTCTGGCTCAGCTGTGTGAGCAGCCAGTCGTCCCTGAACGGCCAGCTGGCTGTAGTCCACGGTCACCTGAGAGGCCAGGGCTCCCAGCTCGTCAGGACATGTCACCGATTTGGTCATCTGAGGGATAAACACATACTGACCATCCAAACTAAAACAAACATTTACTCCACTTCACTTCTTGGCTCCTTGTTAACCTGTACACAGAGGGGCTGCCTGCACAAGAATAGTGTGCTTTATTATTAAACGCTAAACATGTTCCTTATAAAGACAGTATACATGAACATGAAAACAAATTCTGACATCTAAACATTTAAAACTAAAACTTTTTCCATCTAATTCACATGTCATGGGTCGCACGTAAACAGTTATTTTGAAGGCTTACCATTTCCTGCGCAGTGACAGCGATGGCCTTAGAGTATTTCACCATACTGGTCTGGTAATCCACAAAAGAGCCCTCAGGTTCAGGCGGTGTACCTTCATCCAGCTTAGGAAAGAAACAAAAACACAAAAAAGGTAAAAACATCTTCAAACACGAAGACAATCAATCATTCAGCTCTTTAGTAGAAGTAGCGACAGGTTAGATCTAATCTGCCCCTCAATTATAATAATTCTGCCAGGTGTGCAGGCATCAGTTCATCATTTTATATTCAAATAAACACTCAGAATGAATGCTAAACACTAATTATAAATTATCCACCAAATTCACTCTGTAATTACAGCTGTAAAAATAGCGTCAACTACGAAAACATTTGATCACCATCTAGCAGTGCATACATTATGTTTCTAGCATTTCTGCTAAATTAGACAACACATCTGAGTGTCGTGTCAAAGCTGGGGGGGGGAGGTGGGAAAAGCATGCTGGTGCTGGAATTAATCTACAATGTCGCAAGTACATGATGTGCGCTCAACACCTTAGAATATGCAGTTTTGTCTAAGCTGAGTTGAGCAGAAAAGCCTTTAATTCACCTCTGCTGACACTGGCGGCAAAGACTGACCATTATGTCGCTGGATTATCCAAGAGGATTATCTCCTTTTAATCAACTACTGACATGCACGCGCTCTTCATTCAGACCCATCCTGAACCACTTTCCTTAATTATGCATGACGTGCCACACAAAGTTGAGGCAGAGATGCTGCACCCTCTCCCGACCCACACCTGAGGCACTTTTTCACCCCTGCGATAAGTCTCACTCAGGAAGGCGAGGAGGGATGTAATTAGTTGACGCTATTCTGTCTGTACTTGGAATAAAAGGCTTCATCTTGCTTCACACCTTATGTGTTTGCCAATAGTTTGACTGCTAATTGGAAAGATGAGTCTAAGGGCCTCGCACTGGCTGAGAGTGGCTGTGTTGAGAGTTGTCAGTTTTCCCCTGCTTCAATGACTTGTGATTTGTATTCATATGCCAATCAGTGACTTTTTAAATGGTGCCAAGGAGACATTGAGGTTGTAATCAAGATGTTACACACAGGAACAAAACACATGGGGAAAAAAGTAGAAAAAAGGAAATCGTAATTAGAAAATGATGGTTGTTTGAACAAATCCTGGAAAATAGTAAGTTCCTTTGCTGTCCAGCTAGTTCCCCCTGTGCTCACTAAATTTGAACCAAGTTATATCACTTGTTTTCCCAACATTTTGGGTCCTGATTTCCCTCGCCAAAAGAAGATCTTTTCCGCTATACCATTTTGCCAACTCATTCTGATTATACTGAAATGGCAATGTGTAGTCTCAGGCAACCACAATTAACTTCAGTTTAGTCCTAAATCCTAATTTATTTTCAGAAAGTTGTGCCCCAAAGGCCACATAGGGTGGACCATGTCTCGGGTCACTGGATTTTAGTTGCAGAAACAGGCTACTAGAACATGGGAACTAGCGCCTTGGGGTGCGCATCATACCTTTGGGCTATTATAGTTTGAAAGGGTTTAGACTAGTTGTCAGAATGTGAGAGGTGCTGCAAAAGTGTGGGGTTAATTATGAGAATTGCCCTGGGTTTGATCACCTCCGGGTAAAAGTAGATGATTGTGTTAACAGATTTGTCCATATTGTCTTGTAACACAGACAAAAGTAACACAGATGGAGCAGAGCTGTCAACCCAACACCAGCTGACGTTAGTTAGATCACACGGTGACTGACTTGAGAGTGAACTGGGCATGTCTGATTATGGCACCAGTCAGATGAGCACAGAACAGCTGCTCCTCAAAAAAAAAAAAAAAAAGTTTGGGCATCTGGTAGAGAAAACTCCTTGACGCCTCATTCTGGAAATCTTTCAGGGGCCCCCACCTGGGAGGAGGTTAGGGAAATGGATGTCTGGGCTTTTCTGCTTAGTCTTTTGCCTCTGGACGAGTGGTGGAAAAAATTAACGGAGGCCACGACTGCCTGTAGCTGCCCTTGAGTTTTATTAAGGAACCGGATAGTGTGAATTGCTTTGGCCAATCACAATCTTGGCATCAAGGCAGATGGAAAGCTAATAGCCATGTTCCCAATCACCAGTGTCAGCCCTGCACCCAAGCATGCCCAGCAGCACTCACCTTGGCCATGGCCTCTGCGATGGACTCCACCATTCCTCCCACCATTCCCACTTCACTGGCGGCCTCATTCAGTGTCACCATGATATCATCAACCGCCTCCTTCATGAGCTGGGCTGCCTCTGCTATGGCGTCATGGGTATGGGACGCCTGCGAAATGTGACACCAAGACATGTTAAATAAGACTGTACAGATAATCCTTGCAGAAGGGGGGGCAGCAACATATAAGAAAAGAGCATTTAGTGATGTAGTTGTACCTTTGGGTTTCCTCCACCCTCCTTGGCAGCGTAGAGCATCTGCAGGGCAGACTCAGCCAGGGTCTTTGTTTGGTCCAGGAAAGTCATCTGCTGCTGGTGGTCATTCAGCTTGGACGCCACACCCCAAGAGGCCACAATCAGTGGTTCAAAGTATCCAGCCAACTGGGACACCTGAGGCAACGGGTGACAGTTTTGGCCACAGTCCACTGAGTATTCCTCAATTATAAACGATGTTGCATTTCCAAATGTACAACAAAAATTACAGTAACGTAAACGGCTATTTATGGGCGTGTGTACTAAAATGTATGTGCAGGAGCGACATGTGGTATCTTGTGATTGAGTTTTTTTTTCCAGATTGCACTTCTTCTAAAACTGGAAATGAAATCATAGCCTCCAAGTTTTTACAAGACAGAAGAGATCATTTATATGTTTCTAATGACTACTATTCACTGACTATGAAACAGAAAAAACTAAATATGTATAAAATAAAGTATTTAAACATTGATTGATTTGATAGAGATATTGTGGTGATAAGTAACACAACGCTAATTTTGTCCAGATAACCCACTCCTAACATGTATAATACTGTGCATTAAAAAAGTATGACTTTGTGGCTCTACAGGTATTTAAGTTAAGTAATTAACTCCCTGCCCCATATACCTTGTGTCCTAGTTGGGAAGCCTCGCCTCTGGCAGCGGTGGAAACGGGGTCAATTAAGTAGCCAATTTCCTGCACAGTGGACGTCAGCTGCTCTTGCAGTGCCTGAAGAGAGGAAATAAAAAGAAATTAGTTTTGTCTTCTTTTTTATGGGAGACAGAGATATATTCTATGTCTCCGACTCCCAGAACCTGCTAAAAAGCACAAAGCACAGAACTAAACAGTGAAATATTGGCCCCAAAGCTATTCTAGCTTCTAATGCAACTCAGCAAACTCTTCATATATCCAACAAAACTGGTGCAAGTGCCAACAACTGCTCTGTTACTGGTTCTGCATCAAAATATACCAATCTCAGGTATAGACATAAGGATCCAGTGGGATCCAAACGGTACTACAGGTCTGCTACTAGAAGGATCAACAAAATACTGATTTGCACTGTGTACGTTTTTTATTTTTTATCTTATTAAATCCCCAATTTCTGTCTAATGAAGTGTGTGTGACCCAGAATGGACAGAAACCTAATTAAAACCACCAATAATAGATCCATAATTTAACAGAGACACAAAAAGCAACACAAGGACTAGAAATTGAACAACAACGTGACTGTAAAACTGACAGAAAAAAAAAATAAATATGAAGAGAAACAGAGAAAGATACCGATAGCTGTCTATGGAAAATGTCGACGCATTTTCCGATGGTTCCTTACCTCCAGTGAGATGTCGTCCCTGCTGGGTAAGTTCTGGCTGACTGCTGCCAGAGAAGCCTGCTCAATGTCCCGGATACATTTGTTGATGTTATCAATTGACGAGTCGCACTCTCGTTGGCCTGGGGCCTTGTCCCTGAGAATAAAATGGGAACAGGAAAAAGAAAGCAATAAAAAGGTTGGAAACAAAGCATTGAGAGTAAAGTTGAAGGATGATGTATAGGAGTAAAAATAGGACGGAGAAGGGGATTAAGAAAAAAAAAAGAGACAGGAAGAGAGAAAAGAAGTGTAAATGTTAACACGACTAACACTTATTTAAACACAGACAGGTTCCAGGATGTCTCTTTAACATCTTTTCTTTTCTACGCATTCCCTCGTCTCATTATTGCTCAGGTCACATCTGCTGAAAATTGTCCTGAAGGGTCTTCGTCACTACACAGGGAGATCAAGCTGGGCAGCCAAATTAGCTTTGAAGCCTCTGAGTGGTCTGGAGCACCGGCCACATGGGCAGAATAAGTTTAGTTAAACATCCATTTCTATGCACGGTGGCAGACAAAGTAAAACTAAGATAAAACCTCATCTTTACGTGTAACAAAGTTATGAGCTTGGCTTTTGCAAGATTGATTCCTTTCCTATCTGTGTTCTTTGACACCGCAGTGCATTACTGAATGCCATTACTCCCAGTACACATTTTGCAGTCTGACAGGAAGACAGGGGCAAGTGAACTGAACGAGATGCTAAGCTGGCTGCATGTGAATGCTAACGTGCAGATGTTCTGAGTTCAGCAGAAACATAAAAATTCAGTGCGTTTGACACAAGGAATTAGTTCCTCATGGGCATCAGTTTTGTTCTGATCAAGGTCAGGTAACAAAAGGTTTGAAAGAGGCGATTATTAAGCGGTGGAGGTAAGATCAAGCATTTGTCACGCCATGATCCAGCATTTGGGTATCCTTTCTCAAGGATGCTGCACGAGGCTCACAGGCGTTTTAATGAGCAATGTATTCAGGTAATTGAAAAGTAAAACTATATAAAACTGTATAACATTACTGCAGGGAAATAGAGTACAGCGGTGTAAAAATGGGATTAAGGATTAAAATGATGATGCTTTGGTAACTTGCTTGGGTGCTTAGCAAACTCACGCTGATGAGGAATGTATATCAGGGACTTCACTGCTCACCTGACCCCCCATAAAAAAAAAAAAGCATCATGCTGTTTTTAAACTTAACTTTTGGTATATAGTAAACAAATTAGCAAATTCACAAATTTCCCAAAATGTTGCACTAATTCTTTAAAAGTTTGACCTTCGTGTACTGAATTTTGCCACCCATCTCTTTCTTTAGCGTCCCATTTGTTACATCTGAAGACACTTTCACTCACTAACCGGATGGCTGTGATGAGACTCTTGATGGAGTCGGACACGGTGCGAGAGTGACCAGCCAGAACAGACCAGGTGGGCGGGTCTTTGGGGTTGATAACCAATGAGCGTGCAGTCTTGAGAAGGTAGGTGGAGCTGTCAAGCATGGCGCGCGCTGAGTAGAGGATGGGCTCCTGCGCCGCAAAGCCCTACAGAAAAACACACTGAACTTGAGCGAGCACGTAGAAATGTATGAGTTTATTACATTATCCTGTTTTTTAAGCATGTGCCACAGTTTGCTATAAAACCTGTCTATCTAATAATACATGTAATCTCTGTTCACGAACACTACAATCACTAATGTTCATATGGCCAAACCTCATTGCTGATTTGAGCTGGGATGCTGGCAAATTCTGGGTTGGAAGCAAATGTTGTCAGGTTTTCTACAGCCTCAATTAGCGGAGCCGTGGCGACTCGACACTTGTTCCTGTTCTCCTCCGAGAAATCGCCATCTAAAGCCTAGAAAGCGAGAGCGACGGAATATGAAGGTGATCTGATTAAACTAGAGTCACGAATATAAACATGTCACTGACAGAAGGTTTGACAGAAAGGAGTTTTGGGATGCAGATGTGAATCAAACGTTTCAGTATTCACTCGGAGGATCCATCAAAATCCCAAAGGGCATTAATGTCAAACCCAAATCCACATCTATACTGTGGTGAATTAGGGTACAGAGCCAACCTTTTGACAACACTGGCAGAGAAATCATACCTTGATGGTTTTGACCAAATTAGCGGTGCTGTTTGCCACCTCCTTGGCAGACTGGACAAAGTGCCTCTTGGCAACTGGGTTGGTCGTCTTGGAGGAAGCCAGACGGCAGGCATTGCACAGTGCAGAGGTGTGCTTAGCAACAATGGTGGCTGCGGAGAGCACCTGCCACATTATAAACAGACTAGATTAGTAACTGAGATCAGATCTGAAAGAAAGTGTTTATCAGTACAGTACAGAAGTACTCACCCCTGTGTCATGGCTATATACAAATGATGCAGCATTTGGACCACCAACATTTAAACGTACTAAAAGCCATTTGCTATTACTACTAGTATGCTCCTCCCCTTTAACTTCTGGTATAGACTGGCGAGCTGGAAACTGACATATATACAGTAAGAGTGCTGTTGGTGGCATATAAGTAGGCTGTTAGTCTTGAACAAAGACTGTTGTTGAATAAAATAAAGGTGATCATGAGGTAAATGTTTCATTCAGACCCACAGTGAAGACATCAGTCTACACAGTTTGACACATCTCATCCAGGCATGTGCAAAAATAGTTTGAAATTTTCTTTTTGAACTATTGTCTTTCAAACAAGAAGTTGGCCTATGTCTATCAAGTCAGCATGAGGAAAGGATTCAGGAGTAATTGTACTCAAGACCAACATGATAATGAAATCTGCATGCACTATGAGCAATGAATCGACCAATAAGCCATATAAAATTCATAAGGCTTAACACTCATACTGTGACATGGTATCTGCAGAAAAGCTAAAGATAGATCGTGCTGCCAACACCCAAACCTGTTATAATGTAGATCAGACGATGCAGATGATTGAGTAGATGAGTATATTTTAGAGTATATTTTAAGTGCATGTACCTGGGAAGGACTACTGTCTGGGTCTACAAGATTCTGACAGGCCATCTGGATTGCCTGGTTGGCTTTGGCAAACTGGATGGGATCCACCAACCCTTGATGCCCTGCCTGACTGTTAGGATCAGACACACCCACCAGGTAGGAGGCCTGTGGGGGGGGGCAGACAAAAAACATTCACCAACGTTGCCAGCACCAAGAACAAGGCAATATGATCCATTTCATAGCTCCTGTACTATGAGTTGTTTCTCCACATTCTGTACCTGTCCTGCAGCTTCGGTGAGGCCACACAGGGCTTTTGAGGCTGATCCTACGCAGTCTCCAAATGACGACACATCTCCAGTCTTGCAGTTCTGAGAAATACCTGCCATAGACTCTCCCAGGACCTGCACAGAACAGAGGAGCAGGCCAGCAGAACAAAGAGAGAAGAGAGTGTGCTTAGGATGCTAAGCTCTGTTTGTGCAGAGTGCTTGGGGTGTTTGATCACTTGGCTGTTTGATTTGAAGATTTACCTTGGAGTTCTCCATCACACTCTCGATGCAGTCGAAGTAGGAGAGGTCACTGACCGGCTCATTGGGATTGTCCAGCATTCCTCGGACAGCCTGGGAGATGAGTAACCATGATTTAAAATGATCCCCAAAAATGACTATTATTATTTCTTTGGGAACTACTCAGATAGACCATGGCATCAAACCTTCGTTGATATAATTTCTGATTATTTCCGTTTGATCACAAGGTTGTAAAGTTCTGTTTACCTCCAGCTCTCTCAGGGCATTATCACATTCCTTCTGGCCGGGAGCCTGCTGTGTGCACAGCGTGATCAGCTGGTTAATGCTGTCAGTCACTGCTCTGAAACACAGAAAAAGAAAATTCACACCCTGATCCTTGAAGGTGCATGGTAAAAAGTGCTTACTTGCTTTGACGTGTATGAGCGCATCCATTGGAGGTTTTGTGTGTTAATAACTAAGCCCGTGCATGCATCCACACACGCATCTGTATGCCTGGCATTTGTGCAAGCTTATTCAGTTCATCAGCAGATGTTTGAAATTTCTTTTTTTTTGAAAATGTCCTGGGATTTTTTGCTCTCATTCCCCCCCAGTTACAAATGAGGTTGTCGGCAGCATTAAAACTCTTAATGACTAAGTTATGACTTTCATCATGAGCTGGTATCAGGTCCTGGTAGATGATATTACCATGGTTCAATATGTTACCGTTACAAATTGCTTATTTGTGTAAAGCAACTGTTTTGAACATCAGGAAGGTTTTAGACTGATAGAGTCACTAAAGCACATTTGCAGCTCTTTTTTATTTAATCTACTGACTGGAATAATTCTGTCTTGTTTTAGACAGTAATTTTCACAACAAATTCTTTGCTGCATCATCACACCAGCTGAACGAAGGTTGTTCAGATTAGCACTGACTGCTGTCTCTAAGGGGAGGAGGAGCATCCCATCAGCTTTTCAATCAGACTGCATCTTAATTTCTACAGGAAATACCTAGCACGTCTAAGGAAATGTTAAATACACAAAAATATGTACACTATGGATTACAAGAGGTGTGTATGTGTGGCTAGTTGTGGTACCTTGCAGCAGCAGCTAGCAGGTTCTTGGCATTTGCTGCTGCAGGGTCTACAGACAGACTCTTCGCTGCCAGAAGCAGCTTGCTGGAAGCCATGGAGATGTTCTTCAGGTTACCAATCACCTGCACCTGGTCATCCTTTTTCTAAAATCACAATATATTAAAAAAATAAAAATAAAATATCAAGCTTTTATATCCTTTAGAGCCCTTTTTGAAGACTTTTGCTGTTCTTGTAAAACTGCTTTAACAAGACCGACCTGCGTGTGGCCGGCCATCTCTATACCGGCGTCCAGGAACTCATCAAAGTCTTGGCTGAACTTCCCAGAGGCCACCGCCAAATGGCTGCTGGAACCTCTGGAGGCATGGACCACGTCGCCTGCTGCCTGGTTCAGGTCCGCTGCAGTTTGATTCAGCTCGCCCTGCGCCACCTGAAAGGACTTGGAGGCTGGTGGGACCTGAACGGAGGACAAAATGTTTTTAAATAAAAAGGAGTTTATGACAAAGAAAGATATTCAACTGTAGTTTTAAAAAACGTATACTGTAGGTGTGCCGCAAACACAACGCCAGTTTATTTTTTAACTGTGGATAAGCAATAAGTGACTATAAAACTGAAAATATTATTAACCTAGTCCTTGCTGTGATGCCTCTAGCAAGAGGGAGTAGTTCATTTAAATCCTGATGTGAAGAACAATCACATCTGAGCTTGTTGAAACGGTTATATAATAATGATGTGTATAATAATGAGTCTGAACTCAGAAAATTGTGTACTTAATCCAAACTGTGCTACATTTTTCTGTCTCAAACTTGAGAATGGTGACCTTCCAAGTGAGTGGAAGAAATGTTTAAAAGCGACACAAAAATAAACTATCCTTATTTGTATATTAATGATAAGACATTAGTATTCTAGTCGTTTCAGGCTGTGACACAATTGAACACTGCTCTTGAAAATAGTCATAGAAATAATGCCTGAAACTTTTCCATCTAGCAGTCAATTTCACTTTTAACTCATGTGCGTCAATCTTGAAAAAATTCCTCAAGGATCTTTTGGCTTCGGGGCGTTTATAGAAACAAATTATGCTCATTCCTTCTCTGATGAGTCACAGAACAAGCTCACATTTTCAATCAGCAGTTTCTTGCTGGCCTCCCCGATGCTCTTGAGAGCCATGTCCACATCCTTCTGGCCCGGCAGACAGTTGACGCAGTTATTCAGGGAATGAGACACAGCCTTGGCCACCTGGAAGATTACAGTAGACTGGGTTAGAGTGACCAGATGGAGCTAAAAGCAGTCCTGCAGAATAAATGATAACCATTTTGGATTTTCTTCCCCCCTAAAAGGTTGCCAAATCACAGAGACCAAAACAGAAGCACATGACATTAAAGGGACCTTAGTGAAGCAGATCACTGAGATGCAAACGATCAGAGCAACACAGGCTTCTTAACTTCATTTTATATCCCGTGGCAAATTACCAAGAAGTATTGCATTAGAGCATTTTTTAAAGATAAAAAGAACAGCCTCATTTGTGTTTTTGTGATCACTTTATTAAACCCCCTACATTGCTATTGAGAAACACATCATTTATTTATTTTGAGAAGGATAAGACATAAATAATTAATTTACTTGGCCTGTACATATGCCACCAGGTTTATTATAAGAGTCCCCTGCTATATTTGACAGGTGTTTAATGTATTACTAAGCAGATGTAGACATTCATCTGGCTCAGGCTTTGTCAATAAGAAAATATTACAGCAAAACATATTGAGCAAAGAAAGGAGCGCTGGTGGACAAAAGAGCCGACTTCACCTTCGCAGTTTACAAGGCTGCGTGTTTAATTTCTTACAAATAAACAGAAGTAACATGACTTTTAAACAGTATCTATGTAAAATGTTGAGCATCATTAAACACTCACACTCATCCAAGAGCTCTGAGTTACCGTGTTTGATGTGTAAGGAGGTAAAAATGTAACTGCAATAATAAAACATTCATGAGACACATGTGGTGAGAAAAATATTACTAAATATTTCCTTAAATGAACTGTTGCAGGGTGGAGATGATGATGTTAGAGTATCTGAAGAATGACCAATTACAGGTGAATTACAGTCTCATGGACTCACAAGTTGTGATAATTCTGCAGAAACATCTTTGCAATGACATTTGATGGTGCTAGCTTTATGTCACTGGTGCTATAGTCTGACAGAAAGATGGGCTGAGCCTTCCGGCCAGCAGCATCAAGATTCACCCATGGAGTTATAAAAGACAGACAGACATGCAGAACAGTCTCAATCCAGATTCTGAACCACCTCACCTGCGCCAACCTCTGCTGACTCTCAGCGTCTCCGGGGGAAATCAGTGCCTGCTTGGCCTCATGAATGAGAAGCGCTGAGCCCTCCATAACGTCACGAGCCGAGTCCAGCATGGCGGCGGCAGCCTTGGGGTCTGTGGTGGAGGCAGCGACGCCGCGTGCCGCCTGAGCCAGTGTTTTCAGGGCCTGTGCAGTCTCCCTGGCTGCTACTCCTACACACAGAATCAGAGGATAGTGAGAGTACAGATGTGACAGACAACAGCTACGGTCAGAAAGTATCTCAGAGACATGATAATGACATCTTTGACACTAATAACGTACTCATTTTCAAATCCCAAACAGGATGTTAGTTGTAAGTAATGTCTGTCCTGACAAATGTCTTGCAACAAGCAACACAGAAAGAATGTTTGCCTCACAGGCAGGAACCATCAGTCCAGGTCTCATTTACAATACATATGTCGGATGGGATGAAACAAATTAAGGCATGTTGCAAGTAGCAGTTAAATTGCTTCAGGAAAGAAAACCCGGTTCAAGCCAAGAGAAGAATTTCACCTTAGATTCTATGGAGAACCAAGGACAATATGAAGGTAATGAAAAGTCTTGGGGGAAAAAACCCCAAAACTTTTACTTCGCCTTGCCTTACCCTACTGCATAATACAAAGCAGCCTATTTAGAGCACTACATGAAATCAGGGCAAAATATTCACTGACTTTTGATGCCGTCTATTGGATAATTAAATCAAATCTCAAGTTCAAAATCAATTTAAAGTCATGTGAAAAAGAGAATGACGCTTTTTTGTATATGGAATCAAATCCGACTTAATATTAATGAATGCACAAAGAATGATTCACAAATGTATTTTGTGATTTATATATAAATGACTCTCCACAAAAACATCTTTCAATGCACACAAAAATGTATCCAAGTATGAAAAAAGGTTTTACAAATGTATTTCTGATGCACATACAAATATTTGTTTGATTATTTTACAGTTTGTTTTCAAGGGTATGATTTCTTGTGATTTAACTACTTTTTAACACATATTTGTATATTTCTATTACATTTGTTAAAAACAAGAATCAATTGTGTGTGCACATCAGAAACACATTAGTGAACCTGTATTGTTTATGTGGTTTTCTTTTTACATGTATTTACACTACAGAAAATATTTGTGTATTTTTGTGTTCACAGCTAAAGTTGTATGTTTATGACTAAGGAGTCAAAAGATAAGTTTGCTGGAAGACTGAAAGGCAGATCTCATAGTGGCCTAAGAGGAAAGGTTCTGCAGTTTCTAAAAATGTAACAGAAAATTGAACGAGTCAGTATGTCAGCAGTACCGACCTGTGTAGTGTTCATTTCCTTGTGCAGCACAGGTGAGCAGCTGAGCCATGGAGGATCCCACTGACTTAGAGGTGCTGCCCAGGTCCTGAGCGCACTTCTCCAACTAAAGCAATGGGAAAAATAAAAACTACTTTACATGTAAATAATTTAAAAACTAAATATTAGGCCGCAAAACCCAGTCGACCCTGCTTCAGGCATGAGTCAATATATTTTGTATAGTTTGACTGAACTTAATGCAACTGCCATTATTCATTTTGTGTTTGGAAGAATGAAGTTACAAGTTGATCTTATGGGTCTAAAATCTCTCTTACCGATTCCCCGGGTAGTGGTTTCAGTTGGACATTAGCAGCAGCCAGCTTGGCATCTTGCAGCTCACTTCTCAGGGTCTGGATGGCAGTGAGCGCAGAGTCGATCTCCATAGGGCCGCAGGCTTCATGGGCCTAGGAAACAAAGCAAGTCTGCAGTCACTCTCAGTTCTGATCCTTTGACACAAATATAGTTTGACATGAATATATTTTGTTGTCATTTTCCGCCATTATAAAAATCAAACTATCATCACAGGTCGACTGATGTGACCTGATTAGACCCGGAGGTCCAATTTAAAAGCCTTGAGTACAGCAGTTTACACTCCAGTGCATCTGATGTGGACTAAGCAGTAAAAATAAGAACTCATTACTGCTATAGAAAACACGGTTGGCTCTATTTTTGCCCATGCCAGGATTTTAGCCCATGCCTATTATACATGATCCAGAGAGGTACAGGGTCTCACTGGAAGCTTGTTTTTGCTTCAGTGCTACAGTGACTTCCTGGATGCACTGCCACACATGCGAGTGCACGTGTGTATCTGTGCTCTACCTTCTGTGCAGACGTCCTCAGCTCAGCCAGGCAGGTGGCCAGGTTCTTGGCACACTGACCCAGTTGCATGGCTGCAGCCTGATCCGTTACAGTGGGAACAGATGACTTGGCCGAGGTCACCATCTTACTGCCAGGCTGCAAAGTGGAAATTTAAGAAAGAAAAAAAAAAAAAACTCAAGTATAAAGTGTTTAATAAAAAGTATTTTCTCCCATAGAGCATTAAGGAACTGCCTGGTTCCTTAATGCTAAAATGTTGCTCCGGGCAACAACAAGGAAGGGAGGTTAAATTATGTGGCGATATTTGTTGAGCTCTAAACGTGCCACTGAGGCATTAAACACAAAATCCCAACACACCACTGCTTCTATAACCGCCTGCTTACACCAAAAAGAGGTTACAGGCCTATTTTTAATGGATCCCCACATGGCAGAAACACTATTTATACTTTGTTCAGCCTGGTTCCCAATGTAGGACTGAAGTTACTCAGTTTGAGTACGGGGACATAAAGTTTTAACAATCTCTTCAGCACAAAAGGTAAGAAACGGTAAGGCCACAGTACGCGTTTGTGTGTCTGTACCGTACCTGCAGGAAGTTCTGGCTGGCAATGATGAGTGCTAGTTGTGCACTGAGGTCTTCTGGTTTGGCCTGACTGCCACGCACCCCCTGCACGAGTTGTGGGATGTGGTCCGCCACTGCCTGTACACACGAAACCCATACACACACTTAAATACAGTCAAAATGGAGACTTCACAGATCAACTAAAAGCCTCAGTATAAAACCCCTCGATTATACGATTCTATGATGCATCAAGCAAGCAATTTGGATGCACACAACACAATGACAGTTGAAAATGTGCTCAATAAGGATCTGAAAGAAAACAAATTGTCAAGTAATTGGTTTCAGTAATTCACTACAGGAGGAAAAATGGAGCAAACCAAACAAAAAGTACTGATCCTCACCTTACAGCTCTGCACCAACTGCTGGTGAGCAGCAGTGTTCTTGTTGGAGGCGGCGGCATTTTGAGCAGCTGCGATGGTCTGTGTGGCTGCAGCCGCAGCTTGTTTGGCAGCATTCTGAGGAATCATTAAGACCCATACAAACATGTAAAATACGCTTACAGAGTAGATCTCTGTCTCTGTACGAGTGTTCGTTTAAAAGAAATGGTGCTCAGGTCACATCACTGCTTTTGAGATTGGATGTTAAAAGATTCTAATGGAGTCAGTGGTTTTTAAATTACAGTCCTGATATTCACATTTTCCAGAATTTCTCTCCACAATATCCTAAGCTTAAAGCAGTTCTTTGAATGTAGGCTGTATAAATAAATAGAATAAAATGGTTTAAATACATATGGGTGGAAATACAGCATAAACAAGAGTTTAGTCCTTCCATTTTTCAAGTTCACTTTAAGGTCTTGCACTTTGTTGAATCAAAACTAATACATAATCCTAGATAATAAAAATCCTTTCATTACCACAACTAATAATAATAAAGCCAAACACACATACAAATGTAAGAAACTATAAAAGGACAAGGGACTCCCCAACTTTTAAAGCATGCAACAAATGCTGTGAAATGCATAATCCCTGTTAGAGTGGGATAACCCTGAGGCAAATGAGTCACTTTCAGACATTTAGGTCTGGTCTTGGTGTGAATATCATGCTTTATTGTAAATATTTTCAGATTAAGGAAGAATTAGCCTCTTCCTGTAGGAGCCAGTTCTCTCGGGACAAAGCGTGCCATCACTGACCTCCAGTCTGTTAATCAGTTTCTTCTTAATGGCATTCTGAGCAGCGGCGTTGGTGGCCACGCGCAGCCCCTCCGCAGCCTCCCTCAGCCTTTGCTGCTGGTCCTCATTCTCTGGGTACGCTGCCGCGCCCTGAGAACACACACACACACACACACACACACAAATCAGCACATACATGATGATTTGTTCATATTTTCCCTGATGTTTACAATCTATAAAAAGATATTTTCTTTGGCTCTACTTCTTTTAATCATTTCTTAGTGACTGAGTTACTAAGCACCCATCACATTGCACACCTACTGAGCAGCAGACACACCCACACAACTGCCATCAGCACAAACAAGTCATCTTAGAATATCCAAATCGTTGTAAACAGATCTTTGAAAATGATGCAGACTTAATCACTGCACTCAAACTCAGCTGCAGCTCCTCTTCACTCCAACAATTAGCTCTTTGTTGACGGCTAAATGTCAATGAGTAATACTGTTTATTCATATTAGCAAGCAGCTCTTTTTATCTTCCTGTTTATGAATTCAGCAGTACAAGATAACAGAGTTCTGTGGAGACCAATATCACTTAGCACCTCCGTGTTACCCGCTGTTGGAGAGAAAGTTAAGCATGCTGCTATTAGGTTAATTCATTGGGGAACTGTGTAGCTTTACCTGCAGCTACACAGGAGAGGTGTGCGTGCTACTGAAAAGCCATGTCATTAAGGTAATGTTTAACCCCACAGATGCTACTGGCAGAACTCAGCCGCAGACACAGGCATCACCATGAGCGAGGCACACACGTGCACAAACAGAAAAATAATTTTGCTCTTCAGTAATTTCACAAAAAAACATCTGACTTTGCATTAATCACAGTAAAACGATGTTAGTGACCAGCTTCAAATCAGTGGAGTTTGCAGCTGTCGTCTGCCTGCTGGCAACTACTGACACCATTTAAATTTAAACAGCCAATTTGCATAATTATGAAAAAGTGCTGATGTCCGGAGGAAGTAAGATATCACATGCACAAATTCACCATTGCAAACTAGGCTTCAAAAAGAAAAAGGTCTGTTTTACAGTGATACAATACATTTACAATAAGTGCGTGGCAAAAGCAAATGATTACCTGACGTGGGCTTTACAAAACACGCAAAAACAGTCTGCTGTAAAACGTGCAGCCCAAAAACTAAACTGCACCAGCTCAATCAATCAGTTACCAGGGCGACAACTGGCTGAGGTCTCAGCCTCCATTGACACAGATAAACATGCAGCTGTTACGGTGATAAGTCTGGCATCAAAATCGACCGTCAAGCCAGCTGTAAGGAAAATGTCATTTTCATGCTGGAATTGGAGAGTTATTAATATCGGGGTGTGATTCTGTGCACAGATAATGAGACTGATGTCGAGAGATAGCAGATAAGTAGTTTGGATAGAGGAAGATGTGATGAGTGGCAAAGCTTAGTTTGCCTTTCGACAGCCTGGGGTAAAAAAAAAAAAAAGGGGGTATCGGAGGCACATCCTGCAGCATAAATAATTAAATAATTCCAAAAATACAATTAAAAGCCCACAAGATGCTAAAAATCTAATTGGAAAAGAATAACTTAAACAGAAATTCTACAAACCTAATTCAATGTCAGTGTACTGACCCCATCATTAACTGATTCAAGCATTGATGCTCTGATTTTCAGTTTAGCAAGAAACGTTTGTACTGTAGAAGAAATGCATAGTAAAACCACTTCCAGAAACACACATTGAGATTCAGGCCTTTTTCTTTAATTGTATTTATTTTTAAAATAAAGATCTGTCCATGCCCTACACTTTTTTTTGCAGAAAGTTTTAAAGGTCTTCTTTTATTAATAAAATAACACTTTACTAACAAGACTAAGCAGAATTACTTCTGAAACTGTCAGCCTTGGTCTTTTTTCTTTCTGCACACCAACACTCTTGGGATATCTGACTCAGCTTCTTCCCCCCCTGCTGTCATCGAAAAGGTCACACAGTATGTACGAGGGAATAAAACCCAGCCCTGTAGATTTTCATCTGGTCTCCGCCACTACTGTGATTACAACCAAAACCTTCCAAGAGTCTTTTGGGTTAATGACATAAATTATGCATAAAGCATGTTTTACACTAGCCCCTTGGTTCACTTAACATCCTGCTTTTTTTGCTGACAAAAGTTGATATTTTTAAGCAAAATTACAAGAAAATGAAATTATATATATATATTTAATATAACATAACAATAAATATATGCTCACGTGCCGCTTACCTTTGCTGCCTCCACCATCCTTGCGGTGGCGTCAGCCAGCAATTTAGCAGCAGCCAGCAACTTCTTAGAATTGTCCACGTCCACCTCGGCCTCAGCATCAGACCTCATGGCATTCACCAGGTCTGAGGTTGCCTGAGCCAACACCCGAGCCTGACGAACCATCTCTCCTGGGAGGCGATTAGAGAGGACGGAGGTGGTGCAGCGGTGAGGGGGAAGGAGAAACAGATGAGAAAAAGTGGATTACTGGATAAGTCATACTAATGAGAGAGTGAGCGTGTTAACATAATTGCGTGACTCTGCTTTTCTTACAAATCCTCCTGAGTTCATGAATGATTTGGAAGCAAATAAAAAATAAAATCCATCTCGTTCTACCACTTGCAATGATAGTCCAGCAATACCTGATGATGTGGTGTGCATTTTAGGGTTATGATGTAAGTGATGCACAGATTATTTTATTTAATACCGTCATTTTGCATCCGTAAGAGAAATTCCAAGTTTACTTGTGAATGACTGGTAGTGAGTTTCATCATCATATTGTGACTGAAATGTCAGCATCACTTAAATAAAACAACCTGGTGGGAGAAAACCAGAAACAAAAGAAATAATCATCTTTCTCTCTGCTCAGTGTGGCTGAATTTCTTGCTGCCCCCGATCAGATGTGCATATTGTTCAAACACCTGTAAGATGGAATTACTTCACCAGCCCCAGTGTTTTTGAATCCCTCTTCTTCGAATTCTTCAAATTAGACTAATGAGGTAAAACAAGAGGGACAGGTGTTTATATTCTCTCTGTCAAAGCAGACCCGGCACGCCACAAAAGCTGTGTGGCGGTAAGTTTCTATAATTCACGTGAATGCATCAGCTGATCTGCCAATACTACACTACAGAAAGATCGACACCGGTTCGGTGGCAGTATTCTCCAACTAGCTGCGTGTGTTCAGGCCTCAGCAGGGTAAACTGCGATACTACTTGTCTATCAAGCAAATCAATTCGGCCGAGCTGAGCGCCGGGCTGGGACATTCTCTGTGCATCTCCTGCTATCTTGTCTCTGCTGTCAGACTTGTTAACATCACTGTCAACTGTTCTCTGTGGCTACACCACGGCTGACAGCCGTCCATTCAAACCCGGCATCGTGCCAGTCTCTCTGAGGAGAAGATGGGATGAAGCACGGACAGACACACAGTAAGACATCTCCTCAGAAACCTTTTAGAGCTGTGGAAAGCCAGTTTTACAGCTTAGATTAGATGCAGTTTACATGCTTTTTTGACAGATTTTTTAAAACAAGTTATTTGGTTAAAGTAAGTCAAATTTAGCCACATAGACTGTGGCCCTTAGATTGTATTTAGCACCATAACAAGAGCCAAAATTATGCTGTATTCCTTTGGAAACTCTTTGGTGGGTTGCACTGAGCAGTATGACAAGGGCGGCTGATATTAACCGATCAATGACTGAGATCTACTTACAAACCATCAGCTACCTGCATTTTTAGTTCATAGTTTATCGGCTTTGGTCAGATTATCACTAATTCTATAGGAGCGTTTAGATTTTTTATTTGCAGGTGACAACTGTGTTAATGACACGACTAAGAATCTACTGCCATGCTAGTGGATCTGTGGGCTGTACTCAGCCACAGCAGGGCTTTCAGCTAAATGCTAACATCAGCATGGCATAACATCCTCACAATGACAACTCTAACATGCAGATGTTTAGCAGGTGTAATGTTTACCAATTCAGTTTAGCATATTAGCATTCTAACCATTGCTAATTAGCACTAAAGACAGAGCTAAGGATGATGGGAATGTCATTCGTTTTGTAGGTATTTGGTCATAAAACAAAGTATTGGACAAATAAAAAATGAGATGTTGATGGCTCTAGATATTAAAGTTAAGGGATCATCAAAATTATCATTAATCGTGATGGAAACACGGATGTCTGTATGAAATTTCATGTTAATCCATCCAATAGTTTAGATATTTCAGTCTGGACCAAAGTGGTGGACCGAGGCTGACATTGCCATTCCCACAGCAATGACGCAAGCATAGCTAGAAAAACCTAAAAGTAGTAGTCATTAGCTGGAAAGTATAATTGAATGTAATATAACCTAATTCAATCTAATTAACTAACCTGTTAATTAACATACATACCATAAAAGTATTACTTAATCACAAAGTGCATTCATTTCGACATATTCAGCCTTTTTATGAATTTTATTGCACGTGACAAATTAAAAAAAGAGGAGGCACAATTTAGATTCCTTCATCGTCTCAGTGTTTCACCTCAACGCAATAACCTCTTCCGGACTCACCTGCGTCTCCCATCGAGCTGAAGATGCTCTCAGTGACGGTCATAATGGTGTCCGTGGCCTGGTCATAGCGCCCGATGGGCTCTCCCCTTGACGTGTACTGACGAACATGTTGCAGGAGGTCTCCCAGAGCCTGACTCACCACGCTGGCTGCTGCGCTCACCTTCAATACAGGAGACGCACATCATCAACCTTAATGCTGCGTTTCTTAAGCTGCATTATTCCCTGGCTTCTTATTCCATCAGGCTGGGGAGCAGCACACTGGACTCATTATCTTGCTTCTTAAGCCGGGTGTTAGTACACACACTGAACAGCATAAATAAACATGTCCACTGTGGGATAAATGAATAAAAGCTCAAGAATCTGTTTTCTAGGAAACAAACACGTTAAATAATTTGTCGCTAATTAGCATTTTCTGGTTAAAACTTGTGATATATTGTGAGACAAAAAAAAAATTATACATGGAACAATAGAGTTCAGTGCACCGCTGGTCTGAATTAATCAAGCTGACCTGTTTGAGGAGCTCGCCATCTTCTGTGGCTGAGAGGCAGGCCTGGACGCAGCTTTCCACAGAGCGATCCACCAGCTTCCCGGCTTCGATTAACTGCTCCTGGCAGACCGGTGAACTGATGGTGGGACTCACCACCTACAACACCAACAACAACAACAACAAGGTGAAAAGTGTGAAATAAAATGAATGATGAAGCAGGACCCAAAGGACATAGAGGAGACAAAGTCATTCCATCAAAGTCAAAAAGGAAACAAAATGTTTTCTCTGAAGAGCTAATTGGTAATATTCAATAATCCCCAATGTAATGTCCATCCAATTTCCCTAATGTGGCTAAAAACAAACTGTAAACATATTTTACATTAGAATAAACACACTGCTATAATTATAATGCCATCATTAAATCACAATTCACAGAGGAAACAGAAAAAGAAGAGAAAAAAAAAAGATTCAGCAGATGGTTCAAATCACATTACCGTGCAGAGAGGTGAGGATTTGTTTAGTAGATTGGGAGCCAGGAGGGCATTTAAACTAATTAGAGGCATGTGGGTTGCACAATTAAATATGTGCAAAAATGATGAGGGTACAGGGTATTTAACAGAGCCTTGGTGCATCCTGATAGAGTCACTCTCCAAAAATACTTTGTTTTTAGCTGCAGATAAACTGCAGGTTATTTAAATATTTGAGGGGGGAAAATATCTCTATTTACCAAACCTCACTGCTGAGAAACGATGAAACGGCAAAAGGGGAATTATTGTTGTGCACTTAACCACATAGCATTAACAATAGCTTCCCAAGTGACATCCTTACGCCACTGCACGTGTAATATTCAAATCCGAGACAGATCTGACATAATGAATGGAAAAACATTACACCACCAGTGCATCATTTCCAGGCATTTGCATAATATCCACTGGATTTACTTTTTGGGGAATTGAGTGCGTATTACACAAATACTGATATGATGCGAGTAATTTGGTACAATGAGTCTCATATTTCATGCTTGGCAGCATTGGTGAATGCTCAGCACTGTTGTGGTTTTTCTTGGACAGTTTTATTCATATTCATTTGAGCATCCTACAAACACATTCTTGTACCTTGGCACATGCCACCAGCTGGGAGGTGGACAGGGCACACTGAGTGGCAGCAGCAATGACCCGGTTCTGAAGCACGGCGTCCTCTGCAACCTGGGCCACGTTCTTGGCCTTGAGCACCAACATGGCTGCAGCGTTGGCCACTGCTTTGGCCAGATTCATCAGGATATCCTGCAACAACAGGTGGAAAAGATGAAGGGGAAAAAAAGAACAACAACCAATAAATGATCTTATCAGCAACGATAAATCCCTGCACAGTCTGTCCAATAACATTTTTGTCACATTCTCATAAACAGATAAACAATATTGTGAAACTGGCATTTGAATAGTCCAAATAAAGCTTGAATTATTATTCAGCACAGCTCTATGTTACAGGATTATGCATACATTTCACAGAAACAAGACATTTAACTGCCATGTCATTTCATTTCTAACAGGAAATTATACACATACTTAAATATAGAAATCTAATTAAAATGGCAGCATCTACCTCATCTAATCACAAGACAAACACATTTAAACACAGTACATAAGTACAACTCATTACAGATTTAAAATACTGAAATGCACTCTAGTTTGTGGTGACAGTGGTGATCTCTATGTAACCTCGACAAATGTATTACAATAATCATGATTCAGCCAGCTACGAGCTACATGAAAGAAAAACACAACCTAAACAGCTAGAATATCATATAATTTGCTTCAAAGAAAAACATCCAGTTAAAATAGAGTGGCAGTTCCTAAATCTTTTTTGAACGTTACAAACAGCGTGGCGATGATGATGATGATGATAAATGAAAGTGACGCAGTGTTACCTGGAACCTCTCGTCTGTTTCGTTCTCTCCAATCTGGCGCAGGAGGTCTCCACTGGCCTGGCCGATGCTGCCTGCCGCCGTCAGCACAGTCTGTCTGGGCTGCGCACACACACACACACACACAGAAAAAAACATGAGGATGTGAAACCGCATTTAGACGCCCGGTAACATCAATGCTATTTGAGTTTTTTATGCAGTTTACAAACATTAGTATGTCATACGAGACTCATAACTGTGATAAATGGTCTGTGATTTTAAGTTCTCTCTGGTGACTTTTAAAGTACAGCAACCTATCAGCCAAACTGGGGTTACCATACAGTTTTATGAGTACTGAAATCATCCTGCACATTGCTTGTAAGTTATTTAAACACAAAAGGAAATCATCATATAGCTACACAAAAACACAGTTAACTCTAACACACAGGCCACATTTCTTCTAACTACAGGCTACAAGTGAATGCAACCCAAGTAGATGCAGACTACATTAGCACAAGTGAATGAATCTGTCCTTTCCAGTATTTTTACCAAGTTCTCTCCCTGCCATTCAGACTAGATTCAGTCGGAGGGTCTTTATTCAGTTAGCTGAAGCCAGCCAGCAGCCGAGGATGTTAATGTAATTAGGTGTAGCTTGAAGGACAAGGAGAGACACTGCCATCATTAAGAGATGATACACTGTCTTACAGTACAGCTGCACCGTGGCAAATTTGATTAAGTATTAAGGATGTCAATTTGGACAAAAAACACTGCGTGGACGACAGCGCGTGCGCACGCACACACACACACACACACACACACTCTGGCATTTCAAGTAACACTAAGGGTGAAAAGTGTGGTTGCTGCATGGGCTCAAATCCAGTGCCAGGCTTCACTTTCACACAGTATTCATCATTTTCTGTCTCTTTCAACAATCTACTCTCTGCCCTCTCCTACATTGGGTTTGCTCTTAGTTTAGTGTGCTGTTCCTGTCTATGACTGCCACCTTCAACATGTCAGACCTACAGATTATCTACACAATAAACAGAAAGAGGAGGAGGAAAGGAATAAAATACTGTAACACTTAGAGTCACTACTACTACTGGTGGTGGTCCCTCTGCTCACCTCTCCAGAAGCCGGCTCCACAGCCTTCAGCAGGTCAGACACAGCCCCTGCTAGTGTCCTGGCAGCCCTCATCAGGTCATTGCCTCCACCAATGTCGTCCTCCATCAGCGCGGCCAACAACTTCACACCCTTTGACATTTCTGTCAGGTTGGAGGAAATGGTGGTGATGGCGCAGCCCACGGCAGTGTAGTCTGTGTCGGTCGGATCACCTGAGTGTCAAATAAAAAGGACAGAATAGTCAGGGACCACCAGATAAACAGGAGTTAAAGTCAAAGAGAATACAAATGTGATTGCTCTCCATTGAGACCTCTTAAGATCCACAGACTCGTGTAAATTGTCTAAACATTCAAGCAATAGTCCAAAATATTTGCCTTTAATTGGGATTAGAGAATGCATAAACACATCAGTCCACGGGGAAATAAGGTACATGAATTAGGGACAAATTGTTATCAGTCAGTTGATCAACCTGAAATTATCAACCTATGGTTCAGAATGGCACAGAGCCTATAGACACTTTCACAAGCCCATATTCAACAAACCACAGCAGGATATGAAGAAACAATTAGACTTTATACAGGATCTACAATGATGTTAATGAACACCAGACTGACGGAAAAGTTCTGCTTTAAAGTCACTCACTGGCCAGATTATTTTAACTACACAGAAAATTGCACCCCTAAAATATACTTGTAAAAACTGTGGGCACATGTCTTAACACTTTTATTGGTTTCATTAAGGATTCCTAAAAGGTTTATAATAAAATTCCACAAAGGCTATGCAATAATATGTAATTTAGCCTTGCTCTACTCTCAAGATATTGACATTTATTGTTTTATTGCCAGTGAACTGCATTAAGCCCCGAGCCTTGGTAGCCAACGAACACACTCTGCTGAGTCATGCCACTGACCGGCTGTGAGGTTGACAACGGAGGCTGTTCCTGCAGTGATGGCGTCGACCTGGGAGTGGATCTCGTGTTTCGACTCATCCATCTTGTTCTGGATCCACACCTTGGATGCCTAGGTACACAGTGGTAGACCACACCAAAAGTCATTGCTTTTCATGTATACAAAGGCATCTAAAACACGGCTATCATTCTGCAGACAGCATCGTTATTTATCACTACAGCAGAAAGTAAACCATTTTGATTGAGTTTTAAGGCTGTTTTACTGAACGCATTCACTGAAAGTGATTTATTAACATAATATGCGTATGGAGTATGTGAGGGTTTTATATTTTAACATGTAGACACATGTATAGGCACTATAGAGTACCATGTCTTGTCCCAGTGGTGGCAGGTTGTCGACCTCCCCTAGGTCAATCTGGGCCTTCTGCACAGCTTGCATACTGGTGTTGATGGTTCCCATCAGAGCCTGTTGTGCTGAACTCTACACATACAGGAAGATTAACAGGTTAATTTCTCACAGAATGCAGTCAAGAGTTATTTGTTAAGAAACCTGCTTAGGGAAGATGATTGCCCCCAATTGTTAGCATGTTCAGGAACCAGTCAGGAGAAGCGGAAGACAGGTGACCGAGTAAAGGATGATGAAACATCTGTCCACCTAAACCAAACTCTTGTATGAATGGGTTATCATACACCTTAAACAAGACTTCATTACTGAATGAATAAAACACAAAGATCATACATCTGTTCTTACCAGCGGTGGCATGTGTCCACGGTGCATCTGACCCATTGTGATCTGCTGTTGAGCAGATGGCATGGTGCCCACGCTGAGTGACTCTGCGCCAATGGAGCCGGAGCGGATCACTCCTGGCAGCGCCACCGAGCCATGCTCCACCCGACCCACGCGATTAAACTGCTGCTGAAGGATGGTGGACCTGCAGATACACAGACAGTCAGTTAATACAGCATACATAAATATTCAGGGATTATCATTTGGATAAACATCATGTTTTTCCAAATTACGTCTTTAAGTTAAAGCTGAATGGCACGTACAGCATGAAAACAATTCTGTTTATCTTTTACAAAATAAGTCTGGCACACACTTCACATTGCATCACATTTATTTACAATACTTTAAAATCACACTGTCCTTGATGTTTTTAACTCAAGCACAGAAAATCTCAGCTCATGTGTGCTGCGTTGATAAAGCCAGAGAGTCACAGAGAACTATTTAAATGGTGGAATGACAGTAAACGAGGGCTTTCCAAGCACACCTGCCAATTCTGCATGCACGCGCACACATGCACGCGCACACATGCACGCACACACACACACACACACACACTATAAATGCAAGGAAGCAGTGATTAATCATTATCCTCTCAGCCACTCAAATGACTTGTCTCACAGCTTTAAAAAAAGCTGTGACAATCACAGTGGAGCACGATGAAAATGCCGCACCAATTGTAGAGAAAAGATCAGAACAAGTTCTCTGAGTAGGAAAATAAAATGGTTGTCTGGATGCAGAGTGGTTAGATGTAAATGCATCACCCTACAAAAGACGGATGGTGATGAAATTGACATTTGTGAGAATATTGACATTATGTTATGTTTTCCATCAATAGCGTTGCCAGGTTATATTTTTAGATCATTAAATAATCTAACCAAATAAACTAATGTATACCCAAACATGCATGCACAACTCTGATGTACAGATGCATAAATAAATATAAATACACCATCAGCCTAACACAGAAGCCAGATAACAACGCAAATTACAGCAGTGTTGTAGTTACATATCAGAGTCAAGCTAAAACAGTTGCAAACACAGGAAGACAAGAGCAAAAAGGGAAAAGAGGGGGAAAAAAGTCATCAAAAAGAAGACAAAAAGAGAACTGTTTCTGGTTCCTGTGAGTGTGTGTGTGTGCGTGTTAATGGGAGAGGAGTTAACAGCAGGCAGTGTAGTTGTGTTCATTTGTGACAGTGGGCCATTGACACAAAGCAGACCGACACTACAGAGTCTTCCCACTGTGTACTTCTGGAAGATAAAGCTTTGTTTTTTGTTTTTCCTCAGATAAGGCCCTTCAGAGCTTGGCTTGCTGTGTGTGTGCAGTATTAAAGACTTTTGCCTTTGGCCCTGCGCACAAGCCCAGATAAAACAAAAAGGGGGAAAAAAATACAATAACAATTGGAGCAAATACTCTCTCAGTTGAAAGCAATATCAATTGAGCCGAGAAAAGAGAAAAGGGCTTCAGTCCACGGTGGATAAATTAGCTAATACACATCTAATCAGCAAATGTGCAGGTAGAGCCTTCGCTTGTCCAGTGCAGCAACATTTCCGCACATAATGATTATCTCTCAGAATAACATCCAGCTAAGGAAGTGTTCATGTGGTGAAATGAGGTCCTGGAAGATGGATGTATGAGCTGTGGTCGAGGGCGGTAGTGAGGAGGAAATTGAAAAAGGTGTCCGTCTGATATTGTGTTTTATAATACCCAATAATGTTGTGTGCTGCTATTGTGCTCATGGACAAACTATGATCAAACCACAGTTTATACTGGACTACAACACACTAAAGGACTGCAGGGATCATAGTGTAAGGATTAATCTGTAGAGCTACATGTTTGTTGCGCAGTAGCTTTATTTCCATTTTCCTTCTCTAGTTTTAACAAGACCAGAATCTACAGCCATGCTAGCAGCTCTGAGGCATACTAACGTCAGCATGCTAAAATGCTTACAATGATAACACTAAAATTGCTGATCTTTAGTAGGTATAATGTTTACTATCTTAGCTCAGCGTGTTAGCATGTTAACACTTGCTAATTAGGACTAAATGTAAAGCTGGGGGTTGATGAAAGTGTCATTAGCTTTGCTATGACTGATGCACACACATTATTTCAGTCTGTGGAGGGACATTTGGTACAAAAACAAATGTTTTCTCAAAAGACTTGTTGAGTCTTCAGACATAGCTACCCACAGAACCGTGCTGCTTGCATGGCTGAAAAGGTCATACACTCATTCAATCAATTCAGTCAACACTTATTAGCTATAAGTTCATAATTTACATACTTTTTAGGTGAAACGGATTCCTCAAGCATGGTTGACTCCTCATCACCTTCTAATCCAAAGCGATCTTTGCTTTGCTTCTGCAGAAGGGAGGAAAAACACACCAAATATTAGTTTCAAAAGGAGAGCAGAGTGATTTTAGAGAAGTTACCCTGAGGCTCTTTGTTAAATGTCAGATTTAGTGTAAGGTAAAAAGAAAAACAAAGAAAAACTCAACAATTTCTTCCAGTGACTCAGAAAAAAGTAGAACATTTGTCTCAAATTGACACATATTTGATTCTGTTGTCACGCTTTGGATACGCCAGAAGGTCACTTAAATTTAAATGTCACATTAAATAAATACAAAATAAAACCAGCAGTGAGCAATAGAGTGTGTGTGAGTTTACTTATATTCAAGTTGTGCTGCCCTTCAACACATCTGTCACACTGTCAGGTGTGCACATATATCTTTTCAGTATTTTGAAGGCATTAGGCTGAGAAATTACATATCTGTGGAACTGAGGGAAAAAAAGAATGGAGACCCAAATATGATGCATGCAGGTAATATGTTTACACTTAATCAAATCTTAATTTTAAGTCACTTGAGCTCATGTTTCTACAAGTTTTAACAGTTCTGCTGTTGGTAGTTAATTATAAAAGGTTCAAGTTATTGCTCTAAACAGCATGATGAGTTCCTTACTGTGTACCTATGCCACACGAGCCCAGCTGTCAAGCACTTGTTTTTATTTATCTGTAGCAGCATGACACAGTAGCCCGGGCCTTCATCTGCCACGGGTAGAATTAGATTGATTATGATTCATCGGTGTCTCCAGAGATAAACGTCTCACCTTTTTGAGGATGATGTCGATGTAACCAGCAATGAGCTGAGAGATCTGTTCCCCTTCAGTGGTCTGCACGGAGTAGTAGCTCTCCTGGTATTCCCCAAAGTCCTACACA
>JAVQJL010046906.1:0-23487 GCA_036024295.1 Nannoperca obscura
TGTGTTCTAACAACATTGCATTGCTCATTAAGTGACGTTTCCTCTTTTACTTGCAGTACTGATTTGTCCCAGCAGATGTGGTTGGACACTGTGACCATTGATGCTTTGGTCTCGATGAAAATAAAAACACAGAGTTGTTTGGGGGTTTTGGGAGCCCACGCTGGCTGTAAAGCACTTAAAAGAAACCCTGATCTGTTGAGATTTAATTGATTTTTAAATAAAAATATCTCACGCCAGCGCATATTCTAAAACATCCTTACAGATGCTGTGTGTCCTTCTCAATCTAGATGTTTTACTTTTATCGTGCTCTTACAGCAAAACCACGACGCGCTGATGTCACTGTTCAAGGACATGGAAATGGGCACGTATGTACCCAACGCTGCCAGCAGCTCCTGGAAAGATCGCAAGAAAGAGGAGAAGCAGCTCATTGACGACCTGCTCGCCCACTTTTCCAAGAGCCGCCAGTCCTATTCCAAGACGAAGGCAAGATGCACTGCAGCTCCCAGAACATTTTCATATTACATTTGTACTAGCTTCTTAAAAATACTAAGATTGTGTTGCACTTTTCAAAACCGGTCTTACAAAGCGCGTTACTAATCAAAAGACAAACTGTAACAAGGATTCAAAACAGCAAAATAAATACAATCAATGAAGAGAAAGCATTCAGATGAAACTGGGTTTCGATGAGGAATTTAAAATAGGGCAGAGTGTCTGACATTTTGGTATCGGGTGGACGATGGCAGCATGTCTGCACCGCCTGTTGCTCTTAGTTTGTCCAGGAGATGGCGCCACTTCAGTGGCTCAGTTCATGTGTCGGTGTTCATTCAGAGGCACACCCTTTCTGTCTGACAGAACAATGGGCGACTACATCTGTGAACCACAATAACCGTGAAGTGTCTGACTGCAGCCTTCCTTCTAACACCACAGGTTCATCTGCATGGACCGAGCAGTCCTAATAAGATATCCTTCCACAGCTTAAACAACAAGACCCACTACAAGTAAGCATCATGTACACCAAGACCAAATAAAAAATGCAGGTTAATCCATTGTTTACGAGTGTGTCCTCCTGCAGGACAGTGTGTATAGAGAGGAGCAGCATCAACTCCTTGGCCCTCAATGAAAACCCTCACTACAAACATCAGAGGATGCTGGTGGCTGGGACTGTGTCAGTCAACTCCACAGGTACTCCTGGGCATGCATTCACAGCTTAAAGCTCCACTAATCCATGTGTTTATATTAACGTACGATTCATGTGAAAGGGGGTCGCTTGATGTGACAATCGCACAAACTATCGAGCAACTCTGCGGCCACTTTAAGGCTGTAGCTTGTGTGGGCTGCGTGTTTCTTCTTGAAGTTCTCCTCCTAAATGTCAGAATAATTTATCGCAGCTTTAAACATGCGGTCGTGTTGCAGGGACACGGATTCTACTGAGAGATACCGCCATCATGCCAGATATCCCCGGACTGCCTGCGCTCGTCACCATGCTCTTCACCCCCGTCATGGAGTTACGGTTAGTCAGACACACAGATGTATCACTGCGCACCTTAAAAGCAGCACAATCAGAAGCCCCTGTCAAATGTATTTTTGCCCTTTTTTTTTTTTTTTCTTTGTAGCACTAATGAAGAGAGGACGTGCTACACTGGCGCCCTCTGTGGCTTGGGCTGGAACAGTCAGACACAGGAGGGCATCCTACAGGAGCGCGACATCGAACTCGCCTTCGACGTCAAATTTGATGTTGAAGACATCACTGAGGTAACGGCTGTCAGCGGAGAGACAGACGTATTGTGATCCTTTGTCACTCACTGGTTGCATCTCGGTTTGACAGGTGATTCTTACCGTGTCTCCTCAGGAGTTGAACTACTTTCAACTTTTTTCCCCTCATGCTCTGTGAGAAAGGTTGCAGCATTTCCTTGAATGCGAGTAGTGCGTGAAATACATGGAGTTAAAATGTGCATTACTGAGTTGGAGCAACATCATTTTATCAATAACTTTATGGAATTTACACATTTTTTGAGGAACAATTTTTTTCATAGAATCTTCATTCAATTTTTGTGATATTGTTAAAGGATCTCAGCAGCTAATAATCTACAATTAAACCTTTGTATAGTGGCAGTAATGAACTCAAGATCATGTTTTACTTTGTGATATGGGCTCTGATGGTCTATGTTAATGGCCCTGTGTCTATTACTGCAATACTTTTAATGCCAGTATTACATGATATAGCGATGTTTTAAGTGCATTACCGTTTAGTTATGCGTTTTCCTTCTTTCTCAGATAAATGCTTTGCGAGTGGCTATAAACCGGCTGTCGTGTGAAGGGCCCTGTGGCACTCTGCATCTGAGGCCTGACAGGACCAGCCACCTGCAGGAGGACTGCCAGGACCGCCTCACAAGGTCCCTTACGCACAAAAATCAGTAATATGTGTAAAGATCGAACAAGGTGTGTGCAATTATTGATCTTTTTTTTTTTATTATGTAATGCAGACTTTTCACCAAGTCGCCGCCAAGGGAAGCTGTCACTCCAGTGTACTACGAGAAACTCGAGAAATGGAACCAGGTGTGGTACATGAACGCGTTCCTGCAATTATTTGATATATTTTTGTTTTAATCACGAGTCCTGCCACATGCTGTTTTTTGAGCACATTTGAACTCTGTGTGCTTTAAAGTGTTTGTATTGAACCTGCAGGTGGATCCTGCTCTGAAGATGGATATTGTGGAGCCTGGAGGTGGAAAGACCGTTGGTGCTCTCTTCCAGCTGCACCCCGTCACTCTCCTCAACAGCTAAAAAGCCACAATACATGCATTTGTGTCTAAATATTTCTAACGTTGTACCATGGGCAGTTGCCTGGAATTTTAATTTAATTATGTTCAGAGGAGTGTATATTATTTTAAGTTCAAATGTAAAATCTTCAATCCTTTCTTTGTCGTTTGCAGCCATCACTGGACTAGTTATTCTTTTTTAATAAGTGGCTGCTGATAAGAAATGTAAAAGTTCTGATGTTTTTCGTCCTGTTTAGCTCTTTGTAACAGCACTTCAGCAGTGGGCCATTAAAAATAGTTGTTTGCAACAGATGAGCCTTGTCACTCAGTCTTCATTCAAACATGGTGTCATTGTGACCCAGGAGTCAAGTTAAATTTGTCAGTGCACGCGCGCACACACACACACTTAACTACTACTGCCAAATTCATTGGCTTATATTTATAGCTCATCATTCCAGGTCTCCCATCCAATGTGTCACCTCAAACTTAGCTGTGGTGTCATACGCAAACTCAAAGTCGTCTTATAAATGTGGACTGGTCAGAAAAGTGGCTGAGGAGATGTTATACATCAAGGTACATTTATTTTTCTTATTCTTGTAATTAAATACATTAGTGTTAGTGCAAATAGTTAGAGTCCAGGGTCTAAAGAACTACAGAGTATAGTTGAACATAGTACAAAGTTGGACAGTTATTCAAACAAGCTAAATATCACCAGATACTCCTTGTCTTCATAGTAGTTGTACAACAGTACCTAAAACATGAGCGTGTATTGTTCCTTATGGTTATACAAAAGCAAAAACCCTACAATTACCACATCTAAGACGCATATTGTTAAATTATTTTGTGCTTGGAAACACCAAAAGGAAATTATTTTTGATATTTATATATATTGACATAGACTGAGAAGCCCCGTCTGCTACCTCAGAAACATGAAGCAGAATTTAACATTGGCAGCAGAGCACGTCTGTGGGCATTTAGCTTTTTTGTGCCAAACCGTACAGTTTGTGGTAAGCACTGCAAAGCAAAAATGTAGCGTGATTTCAAAACTGCACAAAAAGATATCAAATATTTACCCAAGCCTCGACTTCATGCACTTTATAATAAGCAACACAAAAAAAGTCAGTTTCCTTTTTTGTTTTCAAGTTGTGTACTTGTCTACCTAGAAACAGGGTTATGTACGATGTGACTGTGTGTGTTAGTGTTTAGACTGCTATAGACAGGGTGAAGGCTTCTCCAGTGGATGCTTTTAGAGAACACCAAGATGACATAGCACTACGCCCCACAGATGACGACCAGGCTCTTGAACGGTGAGCGAGCTGCCTGACTCTGAGCTGGACTGAACGCTCAGCTTCACGGTGAGACAGACAGGTCTACTCCTCCTTCCTCTTAGCCCCGGGGATCTTCGCTTGGATCCTGTACAGAGAAAACAGGCTTTAACGCTCAACATTTATTCTAGATTAACTTGTGCTTATTTTAACCTGCTGCTGTTTTTGTACTCTCTTTATGGTAGTCCATAAAACAGACAAGTCAAGTTTTACTAAAATTGGCAAACTGATGGTGGTCAGTCCAAAACCTGCAGGAAGACATTTTGGCATCAACTGACCCTTCAGACACCTACAGACAAACACAGCTGATGAATTTAGAATAGTCTGTTTCAGTCAATTACATTTTCTGGTTTGTCAATTTTCTTAGTCTCAGGCAAAAAACAAAATGTTTCCATTTTACTATATAGGTAATCCACTCTTTACCCTGTGCTACATGTTAGCATCGGTAGCCTTATTCAATTATTTTAAACATACTGAAGGTCCAAACCGTTTATTCATTTGTGAATGAAGCTTGTAAATTGGAATGCTCATTTCAGCTACGCCCTGCTCTATGCCTTCACAGTAACACAAATATTTGGAAGCTACGCAATACAACTGCAGTCTTAGCTGTTGGTCACTGAGCAGCAGGAGGAAGGGTCACAACAGTGGCTCTAATAAAGGAACAGCAAATGCTGCTCTACTGTGTCAGTAACAACTCCTCACTGTATTTCCTCCTATGCGTTTGCGCTCAGACTTGCATTTGTTGCTAAATCTTAAGTGAACTTTGAACAAGAATGGCAAACACTCACTTCCCCACCACAGAGTTGACCTGGGTCCGTATTAGTCCCACATATTGATCAATCTGTGCCTAAAAACAGAAAGAAAAATGTCAGGTGTAAATATTGGCAACGTTTCCCAAACCAGGGTTGACTTCAGTCATTGTAAAACTCAGATTCCTACCTGATGTTTCTCATAGACCACAGGCATGGTGAACATGGAGACCACAGCTGCAGAGGCATGGACAGAGTAATGGTTAATGTGAGCATATACAGCGCGAATATGCTCAAACAGGAACACACTTGTGCCAGCAGGACCCCAACACTTATCTAATGTACACTGGAAAAGTAAACAGATACTGCACACCTTCGACTGTGAAGTAAAATGTGTCCAATAAATGGGTTTCTGTGAATCTGGCGATGATAAGGACATGCTGCACTTCTCATTAACATTAATGTAATATAACTTTGTTAAATGTCTGCCAATCATTGAACTTCTGACACACACATGGCAGAAAAGACTGTCGGGATGAGCTCACCTAGGATGAGCAGCGTCAGGCCGTTGAAGAGAGCACCCACGTAGGTCAGCAGCCACATCAAAACAGCAAACTGAAACACAGACATGACATGTTTTGGAGTCGGAAAGCCCCACTAGTAAACAACCAGTTCACTAGTGGTGCAGTGTGAGATCACCAGTGTGATCTCACACTGGTGATCTCACACTGCACCTGAAGTAACCGACAGATATCGTCATCCCTCCCTAGCAACTCTAAAAAAGGCAAACAAGCGAGTTTGAGGCAAACCTTCAAGGAGTCGACCAGATCTTGTACGAGGAAGAGCCTGCGGAGCTCCTTCATACAGGTGTTGCTGTACAGCAGGATTTTGTCGGCATATTTACTAATCTGGTCCTGGGACAGAGCGATCTCAATCTCCAGGTAGGCTCTGGTAACAAACACGGGGGGAAGAAGCACAGACAAAACCTGTCAGTAAGCAAACGTCACAGACCTTTTAATGAAATCTAGAAGCCGTCTTAGTCCGTCTTCCGCTTTACTCACTTGAAAGGATGTCCCTCGTCGGTCTTCTGCACAGCCTGCAACACGGACTTGTAGATCCTGAAGCTGATGGTGGCGGAGAGGGCTGCCAGGGCCAAGTAGGCTCCGACGCTGACCACGCTGAACTGGGTCAGGGAGAAGAGGAGCAGAAGCACGCTGCTGAAGACGGCCCCCGACTGCTTCACATTCCTCCAGTAGAGCAGGTCAATCGCTGTGGGGGGGGACAGAAGAAGGACAAATGTGGTTTAGGACACACAACCAGCATTAACCTGATCGCTCACTCTGGGTTATGTAGGCCTGGCCGTATCGCTTTCAAAAGATGGATTAGACTGCTGTGAGACACACACCACACATTTGGGTCAAATATCTGGAAGCTGTTCACAACCCAACGTCCTCAGAGAGCTTCGGCTGTCACGTGATCCTGCTTTAACCCAGCTTCCCAACCTAACTTTTCACTAGGTCAGAGCAAGCTGCGGAGCCGTCAGACGGCGCGAAGGTATGTCTTAAGACGTCGAAAATGAACGTGTTAAGACGAACGTCGAAGTAGACGTTTTGGACCTTTCGCCTTAAGACGAACGTCGAAGTAGACGTTTTGGACCTTTCGCCTTTCCATACAAAAGGTGTCCGAGTGGCGATTCGTCAGTGCGGTTTCTTTACTCCTATATATATAGAGCGACCTTTGCACAAAGATAATAGCCGACTGTCACTTGCCTCAGTCGGTCTGTGTCGCCAGCGGGACTGTCGTATTTACATCTGCTGTGTGCTTCTCGTGAGTGGCACCTGGTCTGGTCTCATACGTACACAAACATACGTGCGACGCGCCGGACTGAAGCCGCACCTGCTCCGCACTCCCAGGACAGAATCGATGATTGACTGCAGCTCTGTGGGGGCGGCAGCAGGAATAAGAGCGCTATCAGCAGTCCACAGATAACGGTTCAATGTGACCCGAACCAGACGAGCAGCTCTGTGGTCAGTGAGGAAGGATGACGGTGCTTCTGTGCGGTGTCATTAATGCAGTCAAACCCCCCCCCCCCCCTCCAAGATGTAGTACGTACAGCTTGCTGCACCACTTTCCTTCTATCCTTACATGTCCTCAGTTCTGTGGGCGACGGGGCCTGTGATTCAAAGCCACTGGCAAAGATGAGGAGTGATAACGGAGGGATTAGCCCAGTGTACCATTACAGCTCCAGAGGCTGACACGGTCCTCTGCTGGAGACACGGGCCTGTTTCCATGAGAACTGTCGGCTGCTTGTTTCACCTCTGCTGAGCCAGACGTCTAACTGTACTATTAATGTTTACTGCTGCTCTGTTGGCCCGGACAACTGGAGCCCCTTCATGTCACGCAGGCAGAGCCGGCGTGTTAATGTAAAGTTAAGAGGAGAGAACCGCGGCTGTGGTCTCCTGGGTGTCTTACTCTTCCTATCCGAGCTGCCCGCCTGCTCTAATTTTAGCCGTGGAGCTGTGAGCAGCATAGTGATGACGGCCATCTTTACTCTCCACTGAAAAGGCATCTGTGGATGCCAAAAAGGCAGGCTAAACCTGGGAGTCATTGTGACACGGTGTGCAGAGTGAATCTCTACCGCTACCCGCACACTAACTGTCCCTGTACTGTAAAATCACACATGTATAATAATAATAATAATAAGCTGCCTTTTTTTTATCAGTACAACACATATCTGCCCCCCCACCCCTCTCCACTAACAAATCAAAGACACTACTCATTCAGAAACAGTGGAGACAGGATCAACATGCCCTCGCTGCTGTACATGCACCACTCCCCGCAGAAGCCATTGTTGCTGCCACCACTGACAAACTGTCCATGTGGCTACTGATTTGAATGGAGATGCTCACTCTCTCACACACACACACACACACACACGCACAGGCACAGGTAGCACATACAGCGGCTGTAACAACACACATACACATCAACACACAGACAGCTCCGCTACAGACAGGTGTTGACCGGCGACAGCGGCTGTGCCTCGTGATGTGCCGCACAGGCTGCGCACACTGAAAAGCTTTAGTGAGTGCGGTAGAAGCAAGTACTGACCTGCGGCTCCCATGGCTGAACAGGGAAAGAGGCAGCTGCTTTATCCACAGACAAAAGGAGAGCAGTGACGGGGGAGCCCCCCCTCCCCCTGCACGGGAGGGGAGGGGCCACAGCCACGCCAGCAAATCAGCATCCGCCTGCTCAGAGGGGTTGAGGGAGGAGGGGGGGGGTCTGTGGGGCGCGGTTGCCAAAGAATCACATGGCAATCAACACACACGCGCACACACACACACACACACACACACGCACACACACACACACACACACACACAAATAACACTCTCTCCCTCTGTGAGCTCTTTCATGCTCAGGCTTTTAAGCGCAGCCCCGCTGACACGTGACAGAGGCTGCCAGACAGCCACTGAAAGGAAACACCGTTTATCCGAAATGAAAACCAAACCTTTTCATGTGTAAAACCTCAAGCATCACACGACTTCAGCTGCTAAAGACGAGACGTAACGCCGCGTGCTCACATTCTACTGCTCGGTGGCGAAGATCTGCTGAGCACCTGCCTGATGCAGTTACCATAGTAACCGCGCTCCATTTCTTTCCCCACCGCTCACTGAGAGATGGAGAGAGGGAGGAAGGGAGGGGCCGAGGGAGGGAGGGCGAAAGAGTGGTCCTTTGGGAACAGAGAGAGATTCATTTGCTCCCAGTCTGGGGAAGCAGCAGCACATAATGTGTCTGCACACCCCGACATGTGAAGACAGCCTCTCCCTTCATTGTGGAGCACAAAAGGACAAAGGCGGGTTTAACACAATGCCAGCTAGCTGTCAAGTTGGTGTGAAGATCTGCTTTTTTATTTTTTGCTTTTTTAAGTGTGCTTTAATGTTAACCGATAGTGTCACATTACGATTTCAAATATTTATAAATGGGAGTCTGACAGATTAAAAGACCAAACTGCTCATTTGTGTGGTGCAGCTTGTTACTCTGGATGATGTTTAGGGTGACGTTTCAATTGTGTCCATGACCTAATGTTCATTTATAATAAGGCATGCACCAAATATAGAAAATCCGGATTGTTTGTTGTTTGACAGATGCAAAATCTGAAGTGCATGGGGGACAGATGGATGAATCAGAGCACAGAGGAGCCTGCCGGGCTCTGTGTGCCGATACGACTCCTGCCTGTGTTCAACACGTACACCGAGCAGAAACCAGAGCAAATGATTAACACCAGTGACAATAATGTGACTCCCCCTCCCCCTTTTATGTAGTGAAACTAGTTTAGCCTGACCTCATTAAATCACTGAAGACATCCTTGTGGCCTCAAACGAGCCATCAGCCGGAGTGAGCAAACATGCAAAGGGACTTCTGCTGCCAACAGCTGAGATTCAGGACCGGAGTCTCAGACTTGGAACTTGGACTTGGGGGGGGAGGGGGGGGGGGTTGATGGGATCGGTTTAGACTTGGGTGTGACGTGAAGATGATGAACGTCAAATGTATTATCAGAGGGATAGTTCAGTTTTGTTTACGAGTTACTAAATCCCGATTCTCCTCTCAGACCACTGTTATTTAAATAGATGTATGCCAGCAGTGAGTAAATCATACCTTTCTGAACTACCCCAAAGTTTGTCAGAGACAAACGTCTGACGCGTAAAATAAAATAATGATTGCCATTAAATAATAACAGCAAATTAAATGTGTCTTCCCAAATGCACAACGTTGTATACATCACTAAACACGTACATACATACCACAGCAGAGAGTATCTAAGTTCAGACCAGTGTTCAAGTGTTTGAGAATCTGTTCTTCATCTTGCTATCTGTGTGGTTTTGTGACACATTACGTCATATATTTAAGAATGTAGATTCACTTGATTGATGAAGGTAGCCACTTGTAGTGTGCACAGTGGCCTTGTGTAGAAAAACCTATTCAGAAAACCTGTTGTGTGTCATCTTGAGACTACATTTTGGATACGTCTGCACGATTGTTTGGAAATTTGTGAGAAGCTTTGTGGCAGTGAGTCGGTGCCGTGGATGAGCAATGAGAATGACTAAACATAAAAATGCCCACACATTCAACTGCAGAAAATAAATCTGCTCAGTTTCACCCTTTTGCTAACTGCATCAGCTTAATTTGATGCGTTCCTAATGTTGTGGACGGATCCCATCAGAAAAGCTATCGTGTTACACAGCCTCAGACTTTCATTTTGGCTAAATGAAATTAATAATGACTCAGTGGAATAACGAATAACAAATGGGGGTTTGTCATCAAGCATCTTTTCACAAAGCTGAATATGTACAATCAGTGATTGTTGGGATTTAATAAACATTCATTCTATCTTTTATATTGCATTGTCACTGCTGAGCCAAACTTAAAAAGATGGCACATAAAAAACCACGACCAGTGTGGAGGAAGGGGCGCCATTTTCTCTCTCGGCTCCCGTCTACGAGCCCTCCATGCTATGGAAACAGACAGACGGAGGATGCTCTTCTCCGGCCCAGTCTCTGCAAGGTGCCCTGGCAGCCGAGGAGATAGGGCTGATGTAATCAGGATGGGTGTGCCCTGGTTACCATGGAGACAGTCTGTCAGTGCTGTCGGGATGCTCGGACTGCCTCGTTATACACAAAAACAGAGGATACGCCATATAAAACCAGCTCCCCTGCACGGTTGCAAAGTGGGGAGGGTGATAACAATGACACGCCTGAGTCCGTAACACAACACTGGCATCCATATCAACATGCACCCAAAACAGATGGCTCCCAGCACGCTGGTGTGCATATACTTATTTTCCAAAACACCCGGCAGCGTCTCTCACCATCTCTGCTCTGTGATTTTTTTTTTTTTTTTCAGACGCAAACACATGCAGCAGAAAGGATCTGTCATCAGGGCGTGTCCGTGTGAAAGGAGGCGCAGGTAAACAACGCTGTTTGATTCCCCAACACATGGCAAATACAGTTAGACGACAAATGTACGCATGCAAGGCACACATGCACGCACCGACAGTGTCATGAATATTTAACCTACATGCAGAGATAACGCTCTCACAGCCACGAAACACAGACAGACTGATGAGTAAATGACAGTAAACACATCAGTACCCTGGCCCTTCCAGCCGCTCCAGGAGCTTTCCTTCTTGGTCACGTCTGCAGTGGCCTGCATGCTGGTGGATCAGTTATGTCCCTGTTCTCTTTCTCTCTTTGTCTTTACGGTCTCTCCGTTTTTCTTCTTTGTCTCCCTCTTCGGTAGCACCGGCTCACTCACTCAATCCCAGAAAGGCATGAATGGTCGAAAAAAAAGGATGCAGCGATGACACAGAGGGAGGAAGGGAGGGAGGGAAGGAGGAAAGGTTTCCAAGGTGCTGCCGGCTCGCGGAGCACAGACTGATGCTGTGGAGCGGCGCTGGCTAGAACAGAAGGAGCAGCGAAAGTGCGTATGTGTATGTCTGTGTGTGCTGGGGGAGAAGGGGGAGAAGGGGGGGGGGGGGTGGACTGTAAACACCATACCACAGTTGCTGCTGTAGCAAACCATCCATGCAATGATTAAGAGCCTATGGGGTTGAGGGGTGGGTGGGGATTGTTGAAGGCTCAGCTTTTTTTTTTCTCGAAAGGGAAGGCACACTAGCTTTCACAATAAAAGCCCTGACAGAGACTCAGAACAGACTGGTAATAGTGGGGGCACGAGCAGCGGGAGGGTTATCCCACGTACGCTTTGATGAGACACCACAGCGGTGTCATATACTTTCTACCATGCTGCTCTGGCTTCCCTTGTAGCTTGTTTTCAGTGCAACAGAACCATATTTTTTGGTGCAATTAGCAACACAGGCTACACACATGGCATGCTAGCACACTCTGTGCAACCTAAAAGAAGAGCAGAACATTTGAATAGCCTGATGCCACGTTGCACACCAGACAGGGCGCAATAGCAGTGTTTTCGGAAGATTGAAAATGGCTGGACTTGAGGCCATGTTGCTAAGGGAAAATATGGCAAACATCCAGATCCTTTGTTCTTTTTTTGCACACAACAATATTTAAGGTTGGAGGCATAAATTCAAATAGCTGTTTCCACTATGACTCACTGATAATTGAAGAGGCAAAGTGCTCGTACTTTAATAATTCATAACGAGAGACACTGGGCATTACAGCACAATGCTCCTTGTTTAGCGCCCTCAGGATGTGTTTGCACTTTAGCATTTCCTACCTAGAATATATTTGTAATGCAAATGAGACTGTAAAGAGACCTCCGACTGAAAAAAGCAGCTGTAGGATGCGTAAAAGGAAATAGCACTGTCACTGTTGTGTCAGCAAAAAAAATATTCCTTTATCATTTTGGGATAACATCATCTTTTCTTTCCATCCTATCAAAGCCATTAGCTCCCCCCCTCCCCTCCCCCCCGCAGACAGCCACACCTCACACCTTCTGCTCACTGCAGCCTTTTCAAGCTTCATTGCCAATACCAAGGAAATTTAAAAAAAGGATTTCTCTGAACCAGACTGAACACACTCCCCCATCACTGTTGCTATGGCAACTGATGTGGAAATGCACCCTGATAAAAACAATATCTGCTAGTCTTCAAGAGAGCAGCAATGACAAAGGTGCACTGTGCCCTCTAGTGGTGGAGGAAAAAACACACGTGACCTGCTTTTAGCATTTCCAGAACCTTCCTACAGTCTGAGTAAACAAAACAAGGAGGGCCTCTTTCATTTGTTATTTAATCACACCAGCTTGTAATATTACTATTACTATTAACTATATTTACTTTATTTGACTCACCGGACTCACTGGACCAGGGTGCATCAGTAACTGTGAGTTTCAGGAAACCCATGTACCTGTCTCTTTGGAGGCCACACAGGAGCCAAAGCAAAAACAACATTTATTCATAGGAGTCTTTTTCAGCCCCGAAACGATGCAATTAAAGAGGAAGCTTTCAAAGCCCCTAAGTAGGAGTGTGCCCCAGTTTTGACATCATAAGGTTATGTAAGCCCACTGTTTACAAGGACAGAAAGAACAGCCAGTAGAAGTCAAAATACCCAAGCCAACATCAAATGTGCAGCTTAGACAGCATTAACTCCTGCTGACTGCGACTGGCATGTCTGACTTATCTAATCACAGTTAAAGAGTGATGTAAGGAGCCAGATGCTGTCAAGATGCAGGAAGAGTTTTTTTTCATAGCATCTGCAATTCCACAATGTGTGCTGTTTCCACTGAAAGCAGAGCGATGTTTACAATGTTGACAGAATAGCTGTTAAGTCATCATGCATGGCAATGAATCTGAAACAATGCATCCTCACTGCCTCTTTAAAAATTATTATCCTCAAATGTACCACCAGGGGGAAGCAGACCTCAGGAAAGTACAACACAAGCAATTCCCACCCTCCCCTTGCACAACACACGCAGCAGTGGAACATCTCATCTCTCTCAGCAATCCTGTTTACCTTCCCGGCCTTGTCAACAAAACAATGTCAGAGCACACCGTGCATGTAGCTACGTTATCGGTTGGATGGAACAGTTATTTATTGCTAGATGTGATGGGGAAGGTTTCAAACACAAATGCACATGCGACGGCTCTCTCATTCTTCTCTCATGCGATTCTCTCACTCGGGCAGTAAGACACACCAGCACGTACAACACTACCTGTATCACAAGCTGATAGCACTATTTCTGCAGAGCCAGTATTCAAGATAGTAGCTTATAAGCCAAGGTGAAACCACTGCAACAATGAAAAGATGAAGAAATGTTTCGTGAAAACATCCACAGAGGCAGTAAGAATATACATTCTTACATTTTTGTTTAAAGGTGAAATATGTGTTGCTTAGGAATTCTGTGTAAAGATGAAAATTAATATCTTTAAGACTGACCTTTTTGTTTATTTAAGCCCACCAGGAAGGTTGAGGCAGCAGATTTTCCCAGGTCTCCTTTGCCCTCAGTGGTGTGCATGTCGTCCTGGTGGGGCCTCTCCGATCGCACCTCCGGGGGCACAGCAGCAGTGGGGGGCTTGGGCTTGCTGGTGCAATCCTCCTCTGTTTTCACCGGGGTCTTGACCTTTTCTGTGATCAGGGGCCCGGCTGGCACCGCCTCAGCTGTACCGCGGGAAGGCACAGCGCTGGGAACCAGGGGAGAGGGAATGCTGGCTCCCTGTTTGGGGCCACTGAAGCCCTGCTCTCTCTTTGGGCTCTCCTCAGATGCAGACTCAATGAAGAGATCACTGTCAAGCTCTGCCTCTCTCTCCTCCCTCAGAATGCTGTAGGCTGTGGGTGGAGCGTGGTTGCCAGCCAGGCCGAAACCACCCTTGGCGACTGGGGGATTGTCAAAGGGGTTGTTAGGCTGGCTGAAAGTGCCCTTGCTTTTAGGCGGCTGGGCAAATGGGTTGCTATTGGCCTTTGGAGGCTCCTCAGACACCAGCTCGATCTCTGAGTCTCCAGACTCTGCGCTGCTGCCGTCATGCTCCCTGCTGTCGGCCTTTGTGCTTGGAGTGCCTTTGGAAGCTGCAGGCTGCACTGTGCCAGCCTTAAACATGTCATGGGAAGGGAATTCTTTTTCTGCTCACAAAGAAATGCAGAGAATGGAGAGTGGACATTAGACTCTTTATTCACATTAACAAATTCAGACATACAGTATCTGCATATATCTTAAAGCTGTGACTTTTGAAAGAAGAAATAACACAATCCTCCTGAAATGTTGACTTCATAAGCAATAAAACATTCTAACTGAATTCAATATACTCGCAATTCTTATGTCACATCCTTACTTGGTCTGGTGTGATCAGTAGCTTACGTTGACTAATATTAGCTAATGTTAACAAACTTCTCACTTTAAAGACAAGTGCTGAAGTAGAGCTGACTTTAATGCTGTGCATTGTGGCATCAGCATTATCTACATAAAATATATCTGACATAGGGGTGAGTGATATGACAATATACTTTGTGTTTTTCTATGATTTTGCGTCGATGTGATGAAGTTTCTTCATTTGTCAATTCACTTGATTAGACAAAAACAGACATTCCCAGACATTTGTTATTTTAACACTTGATTGACAATGTACCTATGATATATACTAATTTCGCTAGATGAAATAACAGAAGATTTCTATCATCACTCACTCCTATATCTGACCACAGGTGTGTGTGTGTGTGTGTGTGTGTGTGCGTGCGCGCTTACGTGTTGGTGAAGCATTGGGAGTGGAAGCAGGGCTGTCGTCCTCTGGCTCTGATAGCGTCACCGTGGGAACCCCCTGTAAGCCCACACTGAGGACGTTTTCACGCTCAGACACACTGACTGGAGGCGGTTGTTGCTGCAGCCCAGCCTTGGCAGCTGGAGGCTGGGACTCGGTCAAGGTGATCTTCACCGGGCTGGCCGTCTGCGGGGTGCCGCCCAGGTTTCGGTAAGAGCGGTAGTCTGACAGCTCTTCATCAGACGGCTCCTCCACGTAGGGGAACGAGTGGGAGCCCAGGGCTGGGCCTAGGTTTTCCTCTTCCTCCTCATCATCCTCATCCTCTCTCCCGGGGTTCTTATCTATGTAGCCACCCAGTGAGTCACGACCAGTGGAGCCGGTGCCCACCAGGCTGTGCAGAGCCCCCTGGTGCTGGTCATGGCGCTCATCCCCATGGCTGATGTCCATGTAGTTGTAGGATTCTGTCTTATCTGAGCCCAACAGAGATTTTGGCACGTCATCAGCCAGGGCGGAGGTCATCTTGGTGTTGGAGCTGAAGCTATAGGTGTCGCTGGAGAAGTGATCCAGGGCAGAGGAGCCAAAGGAGGGCTTGGAAGGTTTCAGGTCGTCCGACAGGTAAGAGGCTTCTCGACCCGATGTGAAGCTCTTATTTGAGAGCAGGGAAGTGTAGACATCACCTTCATCGTTCATAGGCTTCCTAAACAGGCCAGACATGGGGTCATCTACAGAGATTGACAGGAAGAGAGAGAAACACGGCGAGGTTACACACCCAAAAAACTGATAAGGACGAATGACAGCACTCGCTGTGTCGCGCTGTGTCAATCAGCCTGCGCCTGAGATGTTTGATTAATGAAAACATCCAGATAAACAAGGCTATGCTTCAGCTGGCTCTGCTGCCAGGGAGAGGGGCTGTGGCACTGTGAGAGCAGCACAGTCAGACTGGGTGCTCGGCTGTGAAGATCAGTGAGGCAGCAGTAACAGAGGGTACTTGTACCCGGTGTGGGACAAAGGGGGATTGTTCAGACCTCCCCCCAAAAAAAACATAGTGCCACAACCAGAGTCTGTTCTAAATCATGCAGGCAAAGGGCTTTCTCTAGTCACATCTCTGCTCTGTAATCACTAATCCGACATCTCCCCTGACAAATCAGTATAATGAAAACAAACACACACACACACACACACACACACGATAGAAATAATATACTGCGTGTGTAAGCTAGCATCTACCCTCTCCCAAGCTTAGCTACGTTGACAAAACTATTCAATCATACAAGCATAAAATAAATATTTCAAACACCACTCGCTCACTGCATCCCGGTATTTAACACAACTGAAATAATAATAAACACAGTCAAACAACTGTAGCGTTAGCAGTGTTTTAAACTACAGTTCAGAATTCAAAACCAACAGACAGTGTTGGCGCTAGCTGTGCCTTCGTGTGTACTCTGCTGTATAACATCTCGCTGAATAATTTGTTGCAGCGCTGCTGGGAAACGTTAAGGATGCTCATGTTACATATGACTTGCAAAACAGGAAGAGGCGGACTCGATAGGGATGTTATTTTGAATCCTCCGGTCAGAAGTCTAGGTCAAGTCAAGCATTTAGATTTGTTGACTTTGGGTCATGCAACTCGGCCAACAAACACACACACTGCCTCCTGCTCATACACAAATACACAAGCATCAACACAGTACCTACGCACATAAACACACACCATACATCACCACACGTATGATGCCAATATTTATGTTGTGCTGTGCACAAGTCAGAGTTTATACTTCCACAAACTGAGCTTCTCCTTCTGCTCTCCAGCCCTGCTTCTCCCAGGGCAGCGGTGGGGCTATAAATAGGCTGAGTCCAGCTGCTGGGCTGGATGAGGAGGGGGGGATTTAAAATAGCAGCCTTAGCGTTAACTCTGGAGGATGCAGACTGACTGACACAAGACCCAACAGGTCAGGATGTCCCGTCCCTTCACTTCCTTTACAAAGCCCCACCACCCTTCCCTTCTGCTGTCCCTCCTACGGCTGCTCCCTCAGTCATTAACAATACATCATACCGCAATACAATGGCATAAACACTACACGCCAATGCTGGGACACAGGAGGAGGGGGTGACGTGACACGGAAGAAAGACAGAGCAGGCCCAGATGCTCTTGAGCTTTAGATTATTTTGAATGTAATAGACGCAAATGTCGTGCATATCAACATCTAAACTGCCTACAGATCCAAGTGGTATGCAACATAGATGGGCACAGCTGTTGAGCCACGTTCAGTTCAGTGATGTGAATGCCCTTGATGTACGGCTAAAGTGAACCAACGAATAATCCTCTTAGTGTACTACCATCGTATAGGTCCCATCAGGCATCACCCTGGCAACACCATCATAATCTAACACTCACTGATTCGCTATACAAATACGTACTGTGCATGTGGGAAGCACTCAGGGCCACTACAAGCCCTAAAGAGGAGTGATCTCTGGAGCTGTGAACTGCCAATAATCTTGTTGACTGTAGGCAACACACACCTCCTCTGGTTCTACCAAGCCATTCTACATAACCACACAGATAAAGTCACCAGCAGTTGTGTAAGGCATCTGCAACAATAAAGAGGCCGGGTGTTTGTCTTTTAACTGCCACGAGAGCAGCAGCTCTGACAAAGTTGGGTGTGTTTGAGGGCATTTTGAATCTGCTGATATCGTCTAGCACCCAGACACTGGGGGAAAAAACCACAAATGCTTGGCTTTGATTCAGATGGGATTGGACGTAACAACAGAGGAGTTCTGAGCTCTCATTGTAGCCACACAACACAACCATGTCACTGAAAGGATGGTGCAGTTAAATAAATAAGTCCTGGTGGATGTGCTGTGAAGGGGCAGCCCTTTTGCTGTCTCCTGTGCAGCCAGCGCAGCTCCGAAACTAATGCAGCCTGACAATCTGTGCCATGCTGAGGCATGGGCTCCTAATTATCTGGCTACAGACAAAAACATGAGCACAGATGATATCCACAGAGCCAGAGTTGCTAAATGAATATATTACCACTCTGAAATTAAGGGTTTACTGAGCTGCATCCCCTTAAAGACACTTACTGATCCACTGCAGTTGTTCAATGACGAATCAAATGAATAAACACATTTCACATTTTTCCATTTTTCTCACAAACAGCTACGTTTACTAGTGTCGAGAACATCATGTTGTCCCACTTCTTGCAGCCGGGAGTCCAGTGCAGAGCCAGAAGAGGAGCTGCTGGTTCCACAACAACAAGATGCACCAACTTTCGAGGAACAATCTCTGTCAGTCTGTGTTTTCCACCATCCATCCCATCTGCAATTCAGCTTTACTTTTAAACATCTGTTAATCTACTGCACTGTAACGATTCCTTTACTCCCTCCTTGACCCTCCCGGCTGTGGTGTTACCTTTCAGGAGTTCTCTTTCACTCCATGACCTTGTGGAAACCAATCCATCGAGACACTTACTGTGCTCCTCTTTCAAAGCCAGCTGTGCCTTTGACCTTAAATAATGTGCTGTAGCGTTATTATTTCAGGTGCATATTGTTCAGAGGAAACTGCACGAGACTTTGTTTGGAAAGATAAAAACAGAAATTGATATTGTAAACATGGATGCTACACAAAGACCGGATTGGCTGTTCACAAATGATGAAATATTCCAATTAACCAGTTACGCTTCATTTATCAGCATAAATGTGAGGCTTGTCTCGTAGCATTTCTTTTCTTTCTTCTATTATTTGGTGTACAATTTATTAGAAAATGTTCAGGTAAATATGTTATTTTAAGGTATATAGAGGTACATATCCTGCTGTAACAAGTGTTCTTTTCCTTCGGTTGTTGTTGTATATGTGTTAGCAGAAGATGCATGTTATGTATTTTTCATGTTTGATAAACACCAATGCCTTGTAATCCCATGTGGGGTGGGGAAAGATGCTAAATGTTTGGGATGATGCAGGCAGTAACAGCAGCAAAGGGTCTAACAATATATGCAAATCACATTCTAAATAATCAAATTGATGCTAACAATAAAACTAACTTCATGAAAAACTTTTAGTATTTGCCTTTTTGACATAAGAACTGAATCACGGTATGATTCACAATATGACTGTATTGGAGGGTGGTATAATATTAGATTCCTATATCAAGTGTCTTACTTATTTGTCACAGTTAACTGAAGCACCTCTCCGACTCTTAATGGTCTCTGGCTTTAAAAGCTTTGGTTGTGACGTCTGTGGTCATAATGTATTGATTACAATATCCTTGGCAGAACAAATACACGAATGCTAGTCACTAACTATTCCACTTTAATGTCGGTAAAGAAGAAGAATATAGAGAGCACAATGACAGTCTGTACTAAGAGCTGAGGTACAACAAAACCACTAGCAGAGGTCGATAGTGGAACAGCTGTGCTGGGGGATTCAAATGCTTTGAGCTGCATTGATCCAAGACAATGAGGACATACAATTACTGTAAGAGACGTCAGTGTAGCCACCACTCTTAAAAAAAAATCACTCAAGGCCACACAGGACAGATGTTGTTGTTCCAGCACCCTTTGTCAAAGATAAATCAATGTAGAGCCAGTTTAAATAAAAGCTAATCTGTCCCCATTCAGATTCTGAAGCCGTGGTAACGTACAGTACCTGTCTTCCACTGTATTGATCGTATTTGTCTTGCTTGGATAGAGTTTTGTGGATAAATGGAGAGGATGTGGGAGGATCCAGACTGGGTGTCTGAAAACTGTCTGCTTTGGGTCTAAGCTGTCAATTCAGTGACTTTGGATTGGCATTTCACTTTCATTGTACAGACAGAATTTGGCATTAAAATATACAGAAACAGGCTGGAAGACAGGCATGCGTAGGCTAAAATAACCATAACCATAACAAAAAAAAATGGTGGACTACTCTGTTTACAAGTGTCTCTGCTGATAGTAGCTCTAATCCCATGAGCAGTTTTGCAATACTCTGCTCTGGGATTACTCTATGCCCACAGGCTAGAGAGCTGGACCAAGGCAGCTCATCATATTTCACATTCTGGCTTTTAATTGTTTTCAGGGTAAACACAGGGGATGAAAGAGCACGAGAAATTATGATTTATTGATATAATGATAGCAGTAATGCTTTGTTATTGTCCCCTACAGTCGAGCTTTTTGGGCTTGGCCTGTCACGTTTTTTATCCGTCCTTTTATCCCTCAGCATTAGCTAATTGGTCCTAGGGACAAAAGGATGAGATTGGAAAGCTGGCAGGTAACGTGCAGGACGAGCGCTTGGGCAGTATATATTATTGTGTCTAAGCCTTATTTAATAATGTAAGGTACCTGGCAACACATTTTTAACCCCAAGTTAATGGATGTACATGCAGACACTGGCTCACACCTGGGAGCTGCTCTGCTGACCACTGACATCGAAGTGCCTTTGAAGAAGATACTGAATTAAAAAGTATATGTGAGGGGAAAAAAACACTTCTTTGTTTTATCCCCGACAGTCTGGCCATTTGAACTATCGGCCCTTCTCATCACGCAGCCTCGCCTCTCTTGCCATTAGGCCGCTCCCCCCACCCCCTGTATTATCTTGCATCTTTATCATTTAGTCTGAAAAGACCTAGCACGGCTCGGCCCCCTGGGAACGGGAGCAGAGCTCTCATCCGCTGAAGGCACAAATGCACTGCGCTGGCTTATGCAGTCCAGCGGAGTCCACTAAGTGCTTTCTCTATCTGAAAGATATGGAAAAGACCCAGGCCGACATATGCTGTCTCATCCTTGTCACTGATGATATGCTGAAACGGAGAAAGACTCGAGTCTAATCCACCTATCAGGGACTGGATTGTGGGAGAAAGTTTCCCATGACTGATGCACTTTGTCAGGACATGATAAAGTGACCATTATAATGAACTATAAGGAGGTACAGAGAGCTTGTTGGAAAAGGAATGAGGTGTCAGTGTTTGTGTACAATATGCACTTAGTTGTTTTCTTCTATGTTAGGGAGCTGGGGAGGCTAGTAGACACACCATGTGCTAAAAACAAACTCCATTGAGATTTTCACAGAACACTTAGACCTGGTCATGATGCAGCAATGTCTTCCACAACTTTCTGTCTCATGCTTCTTAAAACCTTTATAGGAAGTTCAACTTTTAAGGATAAAAGAGACTGTACTGTTCTCTACTGTCTGTGAGCCAATGCTAAGGTTCTGTCCTGTGGTAATTTAATACAGCTGAAATCAGCATTATGAGCGTCCTGAGGGGTAGATCAATGTTGTGAACAAGATTTAGGACAGGCATGGATCGATTACCTAGCGAGGCAATTCGAGACATCTTGAAGAGATACTATTTCACAGTTTGCACTGTTCAAAGGCAAACTTCTTTTCTCAAGAAGAAAAAAAAAAGTTTCCAAAACTATTTTGTGATTACGCACCAGCAAAGCAGAGGAGGGAAGAGTGTTTAAGAGGGTGTTGTTGGGAGTGAAGGTTTTTGACAAAGATCAGAACAGACTACAACATGTCTGGTCAAGAGGAAAATGTCCACTCTGCCCTGCTAGATGTGATGAGATCTGCACTGTTCCCACCAAGAACACAAGTGACAGGGCAGATTACTTCACTGTTGTGGACACGGCTCAGCGGGACTCATAGCAATAAGACACAGCCATTCTTTCCTCTTTTAGGAATCAAAACATAATCTGTGCATGTGTGTGTGTGTGTGTGCACCTACACACATTTGAGCTTGTCTGACACACTATTGTAAAAGTAGAGCATGTGCTTTTTTGTGTAGAAAGTGAGGCCAAACATCAACTAGCCAGTTCATCATTTCAGATATATTTTCGCTCAGTCTACTTAAGGGGGATAAATTTGGGGTTTTGTCAGTTATGTAAATTTTGCAATGCCTTTTTCCTTTTAGCTTTGGATGTCAACGTTCTACTTTCATGCCAAATTCTGTGCCTCAAAGGATTAAAGTCCAATTTATGCATTCAATAATGCTCTTGTACTTAACCGATATTAAAAAAAGACTTGGTTTGGACTAGCTGCAGCCAGTGAAATGAGAAAGACCTGAGTAGCAAAGAGAGGAAACTAGGCGTCGTTTTTCTTTTTTTTTAAAACATCATCTCATGAATTTTTCAGTGAATTGGTGAATGAAAGTGCAGGGCTCTACTTTTGCTCGCCAAGCGAATAGTGAGCCCTGTTACTTGCAGGATTAAAAATAGCAGCATGAGCCGAGCTGTGATGAGGAGAGTGGTGGACTTAGAACTGAGGTCTGCATTATGTTCCCACAAAAACACAGCCTTGAGCATCCAATAATATAGCATCAACAATACTAAAACAGGAATGTAGGAATCCTGTCATCATGCAGGCTACTTGTTACAGCAAGTACAGCTTAATAAAATATCTTTAAGTCTCCTATCGATAAACTGGAGGATTTAATTATTTATTTTACCTAGGCACTGGTTGAGAAAGCTAGGGGGCTTAGGACTGTAATCTATTTATCATTCCTCTACCCCACCACATCAAGAATGCAGGTATTTTATTATAGATGTAGGCCTACAGGTGGGAGCAGTACAGCAGTTTTGCCAGTGAGTATATGTGAGTGAGCATTCATAGACTATACAAAGTTCAACAGGCTATTTGTTAATGCATGCAGCATCTAAATCCTCCCCACACTCAAGTCTCATCAACCAAACAACTGTGTAGACTAGTGGGGAAAACAGTGGCTCATATTTGATGTTTCATAACTATCAAAGGCTAACAGGTCTGAAAGTATTTAAGATATCTAATATTATTCCCTTCAGCATCACTGTTGTGACGGCTGGGGATGTTGCTTGTATCTTTGTTTCAGTGTTTTCCAGCCCAGAAGTTTTAGCTCAGCTGACAGACAGGCCGTCTGTCGTAACGCTAAATCTGTGACAAATGGACTCGGCTGCGTCTCTCTCGCTGTATTTACACCTAAATGCCGATGTGTTGTTGTATAATACACGAAACCTAATGTGCACGAAACACTATAAACTGGTAAACATGACGTCTTAACAACGATAACTGTCTTTACCTGTAGATGCAGTTTCCATAGCAACGGGAGGCCTTTTCCCGTCGTCCTGGAAAGGATGAAATTGTTGATCCAGGTCGCCCGCCACCTCGCCGCCTCTCGGCTTAAATTCTTCCCGTAGCTCGTCGAACCGGGTCGGTGTATTCCCAAACAGGCCGTTCCTCTCATAGTCGTCCCCAAACCACCTACCGTCCGAGCCTAGCTCCTCACCGGGCTGAGAAGACATGCTTTTTTTCCTGTTGTCGGACAGAAGGTACACGAGCTACTGAGCTTCTTCTTCTTCTTCTTCTTCTTCTTCTTCTTCTTCTTCGTCTTCTTCTTCTTCTTCTTCTTCTTCTTCTTCTTCTTCTTCTTCTTCTTCTTCTTCTTCTTCTTCTTCTTCTTCTTCTTCTTCTTCTTCTTCTTC
>JAVQJL010046919.1:0-55595 GCA_036024295.1 Nannoperca obscura
CCCCCCCCCCCCCCCCCCCCCCCCCCCCCCCCCCCCCCCCCCCCCCCCCCCCCCCCCCCCCCCCCCCCCCCCCCCCCCCCCCCCACGGATACTTGGCCCGGTGCACATTTGGGTATGTCGTTATAGGGGTAAGGCAGTGCTCTAACAGATTGGGTTATACATAGCTACAATGGCGCCGCGGAGCAGGCTGGACCGATGATTTGTATTGTGTAAATTTGGGATTTGACAGGAGTTTAGGGATCTGCCGTTTCAGTGAGCTTCAGCACCCAAAAGGTCCTCTTAATTAGGTCACATGTTTTTTTTTCAATACATGGCTGCCGTCTTTAGAAAAAAAACTCTCTTGATGGGCTACTATGAATATGAATCGTTGTGGGAATTGTCATTTAAAGCACAGGCCTATTAGCCTACTAAAATAGACTTTTATTCACACGCGTAATAGTGGCAGACCATTTTACGCACAGTAAATGTAGCCTAGTTGTTCGTGTCCATTTTTATAAGTTCACATAAGTAGACATTTGTCCTTTCCTTTAATCACACTATGAATGCTAGTTATGTCTATACTGTGTAGAATATGGGTTATATGGCTGTGACCCTCGTGACCTTGTTGGCCTTGTGCGTAAAAGCGCACCGAGAAAAGTGCAGAGGCCCAAAACATAGAGTCAAGCTTAGAACGAGGGTCTAATAGAAAGCTTGTAATTAGAGAGAAACTATGGTGATTTACTTTGGAGGGATCCTGAAAAAACATATCAACAAGTCATAGCAACAAGAGAAGTTGAATACTGTTGTAATAGAACAGAGATTACATTAAGTATTAAGATAACGCACTTTAAAACCACCGAGTTACACAATTATTAGAAATATTAGGGATGAGGGATTTAGTGTGTACACTTGGCTGTGTGTATGTGTATGTGTAACAGGTAGGGGGCGGGCCAACAGCATATGCAACATAAACGCAACATCTGCAAAGTCTGTTGTAACGTACGAGCATATAGGGCGACAACAGGCCTCCAGGATTTAGGAAACATGGATTTGCTCTTCCCTCCCACTTTATCCTGACCGGGTTCAGACGTCCGTTGCCTGTGGCTGGCATACGTCAGGAAAAACAAAGATTATCTATCAGGAAGATGAATCACTCAATAGAAAAACAAACACCCAGACCCGTGTTTCCGATCTGCGGGTATGAGCCGTGTGCAATGTGCATGATCAGAAACATTTGCCTCAAATGTGATTTTTTTTGGATGTAACCTTTCTTGTTACAGCAATACATTCGGTGCATTTAAAACGTTTTAAAATGTTATTACTATATGGTGTTGGCATTCTGTAGGACAGTTTGGGGGTGAAGTTGTAGGAGTAAGTAGAAAGTAGAGTTTGTTCAAGGTTGTGAGTTTACAGTTTATTTTTCTATACTTTTCTAGATGTTGCACATTTATTCTAGCCCACTGCAGTACGCCTGTGATGATGCACTCAATGTGAGTGACCACCAGTCATCACAGGTGTCACCAAATCCACTTGACAGCTCCTTCAGCACTATTCACATTTAAATAGGCCCGTAAATAGTCCCGCTCGCTTCAAGTAGGCCTATACAAATATTAATATTTTACTCAGCAGAATCCATTATTTCCATATATCAGGACAACTCGCTGTGTATTAATGCACTTGTGCCTTAGTTAAACAAGCTGGCCTGTGTTCAAATAATAGACGTTTATTTGCAGTTTGTAGTCAGTTTAAGTTAGCGAGCAGCATCCAGAAGTAAATATGGTTAAACTGTCAACCTTTTCTGGTAAATGATTTTAAACGCACACTTTTTTTTCTCTGACATTGGCATTGAATGTCCTCGCGACAGACTGATAAGCAACTGTTCAAATCCATAACACGACCTATGAAAATGTACTGACTTGTATTGTTTTTGTGCTACATTTTAACATTAAATGCATTGGGCTTATTTGGCCTGAGTGTGGATTATCTCAAGCCTGGCAGCATTTTACAATAGAGGCTAAACCTCGACCACAATCACTATGTTGCAACCTTTTGTTTTCAGTATTGTAAACTAACATAACCATAGTGAGATGCTTCATACCATAAACCAGAGAGTGTTACTCCTCTTGACTGCCAACAGCTTCTCAAGCTTTACTTCCACACTGCGACAGATGACAGAGCAAGTGTGGACAGATGGAGGAAATTACTTTCATGTTTTACATTACATGTTTATCTCGTCAGAAAGCCCTGAAAGAAAGCAAGCGTTTTAAAAGACATGGTGAAGTTGAGGAAAGTGGTCCCATGGAATCACACACTCCGTGATACCAGGAAAAAGCGCCGGAGTGAGAGCTCTGTACTCTCCCCTGATCTCTGCGGTGTAACCGGATCAGGGCAGAGCAGAGGGACGTACAGGAGGTTTGTTTGCCTCCAAACGAGCCAATGAGACCTGCTTTACATTAGACTGACAGTCTGACTCGACGAGCCCGGAGACGCCATCCTGGTTTCACAAACGTCCGGCAGCCAATACGGATCCACGACCGACGAGAACGGAGGGAAAAACGAAATATGAATTTGGCTCCCTGCGGGTCTAAACGTTACCTGGCTGCTGACTGTGTGAGGAAAAGGAACTCCCACAGCGATGGCTCTGTCGCAGCTCCTGGACGGCTCACCTCTCAGGTTGGGTCCAAACAAACACGCCGGGCCCGGTGACCTGAACCTGCAGGAGGTGTACAACGAGAGACACCGGTTGGCTCTGGAGGAGCTGCTTTCGGGAGGGCTGGACAACTTTCTGGACTTCCTCAGGACAGAGAGGATCCCCAACTTTCTGTCCGACGACGAGATCGAGCGGATCCGGAGCGCCGCCGTGGCCCCGCGGTGTGTCTCCCTCCACAGGGAGGACCAGGCGCTGGAGCGCTCGCTCGGCAGCTCCCTGGACTGCTCCTCTCTCACCTATTTCCCCGAGGTGTCTGACGTGGAACCGCCGCTGCTGGAGATCGGCTGGCCCGCCTTCACCGCCGGCTCCTACCGGGGAGTCACACGGGCCGTGGCGCACTTCCAGCCCAGCTACGGGGAGTGCATCTACGGCTGCAAGGAGGCTGCGAGGCGCATGATTAAAAGTGCCAGAGAGGTATGCACAACGAAAGCATCAAAACACAGTAGCATACTGGTTTGTAATAATTTGGGCTATCTAAATTATTCTTTATAATTTGACAACTGATTCTATAATTTCCTTTAAAGAAACACTATTCTGCAGGCACAGGTACCTTATTGTCAGTGTTCATTTCTCATTACAGGGCATACTGTATAATATCTAGTTGTGGTTATTTTGTGTGTTTTCTACTCCCCCATTATTTCACATTGTAATAGTTGCAGTGTAATAGTATTCTAGGGGCTCCAGTGATACCATGACAGTCACATCCAACAGGGCTTTTATTTTGGCTGCTGGGTGAGTGTGTGTAGCCTATATATAGTCACTTATTAAAACATTTCTGGAGGGAAAATCTTTTTTAAAAACATGCCAGATTGTCCCCATGGATTTTCCTTGATCAGCCTGAAATTTCTTAGAAGTTCAGGTTTTTGAAATATTGATCAAACGTATAGTGACCAAAAGGACGAAACAAACCAAAACAGAGCATGAATATTCATGGTGATGCTTCCTGATGCAAGCTGTCAGCCCGTCCAGCCTCTGGTTTTGGGAAGAAACATTCCAGCATGAAGGGAGTGTGTGGCTTCAGCAGAACCTCAGGCCTGCCTGTGTAGGGCCTGCGTGCCAGATGTGCCTCGACTTGCTTTGCTCCCCTCCATGAAAGATTGCATTCTCTCTTTCATTAGAAATCCTTAAACAGTGGATTTCCTCTCAGATTTACAGCTGAAGAGGTGGTGGTGGTGGTGGTGTATACACAGTGTGCTGATAAGCAGTTGAAACCTTGAAAAATATTCTCATCCAAGTTAGACCGTTAGATCGTCTGTCCTTTTGTAATGTTGAATCACCTCACTGCACACAGTCTTTATTGTACAACGGCGCCACTGGCTGTAACAACACACCGTGCATCTATATCGTCACTGGTCGGCTCACAGGAACAACCTGTTCCTGTATTTCTGTGAAACTGAACTCTTGTTTTTTGTATTTTTTTTACACATTTTCCTAAAAATATGCACCCACACACCGTCATCCAATTAAGCACCTGACAAAGCTGCACGTGGATAACAGCAGTTAGAAACGATAAATCTGACATGTAAACATCCGTGTCTAATCCTAGAAACACAACCTTTACCACAGCGTGTGAAATTCCATTCCCCCTCGAGAAAAAGAGAAGTCTCTTCAGCAAAATGGAGGCAACCCCTACAGTGCACCCACTTGTCTCCTGTATAAAAGTAACTTGTTTGCTGACCAAGCATTCCTGTCGATTGCCATGGTAACAGACCACAGTCAATAGAAAGCTCATCAGCGCACACACTATTATTGGGAGTGTGTCTGAGAGAGATTCACAGCTCTGTTTAAATAAGGCAGTGCATTTGATAATAATAAAAAACACTTGTGCGACACCAGAATTCTATTATATATATATAACCTCTGTCATTTTCCACTGCAGGTGATTGCCATAGTTACAGACTCCCTGACAGACCTGGATATCTTTAAGGATCTTCAGGAGGCATGCTCCCTCCGCAAAGTCCCTGTCTACATCCTGCTGGACCAGTCATGTGCTCCTGGTTTCCTTAATATGTGCAAAAATGTCGGCGTTCGCCTGGACGACCTTCAGGTATGTGGTTGGTTCAGTAAAGCTGGGTGTGGCTCTGTGTGTACAATACCAACATCAGATGGCATCAAATACAAATATGTCCTGTAACAGCGGGTCTGTACTTAATCCCTCACTTCTTTTTTTAAATTCCTGACAGCAAATGAGAGTGCGAACCATAACTGGTACAACTTATTACATGAGATCAGGAGCGAGGATTACTGGGGAAGTTCATGAGAGGTTCATGCTGATTGATGGAAACCGAGTAGCAACTGGGTCCTACAGGTAAAAGCCTGTTAACTGTTTGACCTAAAGTCAAATTTTTCAGCTGGCTATCATGTAACTAGTAATAAATTATTTTGCTGGGTTTGTGTAATTGTAGCTGCTTCCTTTCAGTCACGCGTGTTGTTAAATCCCATTCCTGTGCAGGTTCAACTGGACTGACGGCAAACTAAATAGCAGCAACCTAATCGAGCTTTCTGGTCAGATAACAGAGAAATTTGATGAGGAGTTCCGCATCCTCTACGCCCAGTCCTTACCTATAAACCCCCGAGGACCTCCAAGTGTCCGAAACAGCGGCATCTACGAGCACCTCCTCATCAAACACTCAGTCACCTCGTCCCCTCACGTGGCCAGAGAGAGGCCGGTGGAGCCAGCGTGTCTGACCAGCACACCCAGCCGCAAGCCCCAAACTGTGCAGCCCCAGTGTGAAGCCTCGACACCGGATCGCCATAAAGCCGACCCGGTGTCCGACTCCTCCACCATAGGCGAGGACTGGACAGAGGAGCCGCACTTGCAGATGGAGGAGGAGATCCTGGCTGGTAGCAACGATCTGCGTTTCCCTGCAGATCCGTTAGCGGAGAAAGAGCCAGTGACCTCCATCGCCCTCTCCTGCCACGCCTCCACCCAGACCAGCCGGCCAGTAGCAGACAGTTACACCCAGACTGATCTCCAGCTCGGGGAACACGCCAACCGTATCGCACCAACAAGCACAAACCAGTCCCCCTCTCCCAGGCAGATCTGGCCCACCCAGGTAGTTCCAGACGACACCTTAAGGGACTGCTTCCACAAGCTGACCAAAGAGCGCCAGTACCACTACTCCACCATCCGCTCCAAGCTGGAGCACATGGTGAGCGCCCTGTCCCAGAGGCGAGAGCTAGCGGACGTCACCAACGTGACTCAGGGGCCTGGCGCTCTCAGCAGGCAGAGGGTACACAAAGACTCTGTGCAGGAACCAAACCCCGGACTGCTTGTTGAAAGTGCGGGCACAGGCACGTGGCCAAGAGCCAGATGTGTACACTAGTTTGTCTTCAGGGATTTCGGGGATGGAAGGCAGTGGGGGAAGAGCTTCTTGTGGATCTCTCTGTTTCAAATAAATGGTTTTGGCTTACGCAGTAGAATTCCAGCTTTCTTCTATTTGTCTTATTTTCTGCTGTGCCCACTTTTTGTCCTTTTCATGCTGTGTCCTGTCCATGTCGAAGCAATTTTGTGTGCAAGGGTAATAACAGCAGAATTGTAATTGACAGAAATTATTATTTTAACCAAATCATTTTTTTGACCATGTCAGTTTAATGAATATCATTTGCTGAGGCAGTTAAGACATGATAATATCTGCTGTACTATGAGTGAATATGCATTGAAGTGCTGTTTTGCTTCTGTAAACACATTTGGATGCTGTAACTGCTGCTCTCACTGCACTTTGCTAATAAACAAAGTAGTGTCTTGCTAGATTAGTGCTTATTTATTTGTCTTTTCTCACATTTACCCACCTATTGTGTGCACTTTTTAGCTCCATTGCAATGTGAAAAGAGATCTTAGAAAAAATCTCCAAGATACACAAAGAAGCAAACCCTCGGCAAAGTGACTTCACAAAGAGGATGAGCACCTGTGCCTTATGCACTGCAGTGCCTTCATGCAATTAGTTGAGACAGCATCTGTGATACTGGCACCTCTGCTGATTACATAGTCAATCACAGTTGCTGTCTGTCCAGGATGGATTTGGAGAAGAAGCTCTGTCACATTACCAACAGAGATTAGGATGAATGCTAAATGAACACTTCTTTACACACACAGATGGGATTTTACAACTCCTGATTCCTTGCTGTTATATTATGTTTTCTATTCATTTCCCACACTGATTCTTGTCAACATCATTCTTGGAAAAAGGGATTTGAGAAGGATAAACAGCTAAACAAACTGCACATTTTTATGCAGCGGGAAAGCAGACTTTTGGCGTTTGAGCAAAGCTCCATATTAGCAACAATGAACTTAAAGTTATTCGGAATCTCCACATAAACTGAAGCATGGTTTTACATGGGCACTGCGTGCTGCTGAGCCTGGCACAAACGCACATTAATGCGAGATATGAAGCACAAAGGTCCCACTGTAAATGATCAAAACACGTCAGTGTCTTGGCTCTGGTGAAGAGTGCTCAGAATGTCCTGAGCTATAAATGCATTACTCTGAGCTTTATGTGATTAATGTTTAACTATATTGAGGAGATGAGGTGTACCTACCTGATATCAAGATGTACAGATGGCTTTATTCACAAAGGAAGGACACCTGTTGGTTGTGTGAAAGATATAATAATTATAATGGAGAGTAGGAAGCAGTAGGTGATCAAAGGATCATGTTTACAGATGAACAACTTAAGGCTGTAGTTAAGTAATGAGCTAAAGCACATTTCTTTCTAGCAGTCCAATAGTTTTAAAAATAGGAATCACTCTGCAATTTTCTCTACTACTTATTGTACAGTAGACACATGGAGTCACATGGCAGCAACTCAATGCATTTAGACATGTAGACATGATAAAGACGTTCTGCTGAAGTTCAAACCGAGCATCAGAATGGGGAAGAAAGGTGATTTAAGTGACTTTGAACGTGGCGTGGTTGTTGGTGCCGGAGAGGCTGGTCTGATCATTTCAGAAACTGCAATTTTCACGCTCAACCATCTCTAGTGTTTACAGAGAAAGAGAAAGAAAAAGAGAAAATATCCAGTGAGCGGCAGTTCTGTGGGTGAAAAAGCCTTTTTGATGATGAGAAGGGCCAGACTGGTATGCAGAAGAGCATCTATGAACACGTGGAACCTTGAAGCAGATGAGCTACAGCAGCAGAAGGCCACACTCCTGTCCGCTAACAACAGGAAAGCTTCGCACAGGCTCAGGCTCACCAAAATTGGACAATAGAAGATTGGAAAAACGTTTCCTGGTCTGATGAGTCTTCATTTCTGCTGCAACATTTGGATGGTAGGGTCAGAATTTGGCATAAACAACATGAACGCATAGATCCATCCTGCCTTGTATTAATGGTTCAGGCTGCTGGTGGTGATTTGATGGTGTGAGGGATATTTTCTTGGCACATTTTGGGCCCCTTAGTACCAACTGAGCATTGTTTAAACGCTACAGCCTACCTGAGTATTGTTGCATGTCCATCCCTTTATGACCTCAGTGTACCATCTTCTGATGGCAACTTCCAGCAGGATAACGCATCACAAAGCTCAAATCATCTCAAACTGGTTTTCTAAACATGACAATGAGTTCACTGAACTCAAATGGTCTCCACAGTCACCAGATCTCCATCCAACAGAGCACCTTTGGGATGTGGTGGAACAGGAGATTTGCTTCATGGATGGCACTGCGTGATGCCATCATGTCAATATGGACCGAAATCTCGGAGGAATGTTTCCAGCACCTTGTTGAATCTGTGCCACAAAGAAATAAGGAAGTTCTGAAGGCAACAGGGCGTCCGAGCCGGTTCTAGCCGGTGTACCTAATAAAGTGGCCGGTGAGTGTAGATGCAACTAATTTGAACAAATTAATTCCATATGAGGATGTAAAAAGGACTGCATTAGAAACATACTTGCTTTTCTAAAAGCCCATAATTCAAAATACTGTAAAAGAACAGAACACTTCCAAAAACATTTAAATACTGATTCACATTTAGTATTATTCATATTGCATTTAACAGGTTTATTGCTATACTGTATAATAGGTCTAAGTCTCAAAATCAAGTTTGTTGTTTGAATTGTATGCTAGTTTACACTTAATATTGTACTTTTAACTCCAGTTAATTTGACTGTTATAGTTACTTTACAGATTAAGATTTTATATACGAAATATGAGATGATCTTAAAAACCTAGGGCTATAACTAACAATTTGGTCTATTTCCCATTAATCTGACAATCATTTTCCTAAAAAAACACCTATTACAATTTCCATAATGTTTTCAAATGACTTCTTTTGTCTAACAACATCTAAACATATAACTAAACGTATTCAAATTACAAGGATATAATACAGAGATATAATATAGATATGAAGGATTGTGTTACATAAAATACCAAACTGCATATAATGTAGTTAACTTAGCTCTACCTTGAGTGATAGGGCGAGGATGGTTAAATGATACTGATAGGAGCCATAACATCTGGTATAACATAACATCTGTTATGGCTCCTACCAAAGCCATCTGTGTACAGGGTTACACAGATGGCTTTCTCAATATCAATTCATTGATTGGTTGATTGTATTTTCACCCATATTGGTAGCGTTTGATATTGTATGATATTACCTTGTTTTACAGAGAAATGTACTAAAAGGTCACAATAAAGCATGATTATAACCGCTAACTATAAAATATTGCAGTTTAGAACTTTAAAAACGAACCCGGTGTTAGAAATGGTTTTCATTTAAGGGATGTCACACTTTCCCATCCAGCCTACAATTCAAACTATTGCATGGCAATAAGGTAAGAACAGGAGGCCCGTCAGCGGCTCCTCCTGTGGCGTGTGCATCTCCTACCAGGCAAACACATCAAAAGCCTCTGCATTCATTATGCAAAATGGCGCAGCTGAAGGGAATTGATCTACAAGTAAATACAATGGTGATAATATGTGCGAAAATGGTATTTGATTTTAATTGGCTGCTGCAAAGCAAGCACTGGCTGTAATCAAGGAAGCAGTGGGGGATCCACAACACAACAGTGTGTACCTATTAGACTGGGCTCACTTGTGAAGCGAGGAGCTCACATACTCCACTTCACATGTGACAATTAAAACACTATATCTATGATTTACTTTTTTATTGTTTTCTTTTTTTAATTCCGGGATGGAAAGTGCCTATTTTTACTCACTTACTTGAATCACACTTGTGATGAGCATTAGCTCTAACACTAGCAGGACTCAGCCACCAGAGAGAGCCCTGTCCTTAGCTAAAACATGCTCACTGGCTCATTTGTCTCAGTGTGTCCTGCTTCGCTCCCCTAATGGAAAAGTGTTGGACCTCTGGAAATACAAATGGCTTATTTCTTAGAATGAAACAACACCACATCAGTCTTTTTCAACACAGAGACGTTGCTGAATTATCACAATTTAATACAATTTTTAGATGTATTTTTTACAATAATTAATAATAATAACTTTGATCGCTGTCTCATGCAGTCTTAAACCGTAAAATGCTCATATTCAACTTTGGGCTGAACATATTTGGACGTGACACCGTCCGACGTCCTCTTCAGGTCACTTATGATCCCTGGAGAATTGTAGTGGTAGAACATCTCCCACTGCATGCTGGGTAAAATCCTTGTGTATGTCAGCATGTCTGAAAAGAAGGTGTAACATGATATCCTACCAAATACTGTGTTAAAGCCTAATCCAGTTAGTCAGCATGCCTGTGCTATTTTGCATAATGACAAATCACACCCACCCAGATGTGAGATAACCTCTTTATTGCAGGTGTGCAGAAACAGGGACAACAATAGTGATCATTTGTTTTAGGAGGTTATCGAATGTCAAAGGGATCTAAGTTTGAATTTCTTTGAAAAGCAATTCATTGCACATGTACGTTTGTATGTGTACTATGAGTTTATTTCTTTTGAATATCCTGCATTTTTTGTGTGTGTAAAATGTACATTTGGATTTGAAGACAAGGGGTTGTGCCGTATGACTGCAGTATTTTACAGTAACAGCCCATGTCCCCTTCTAACAGCCTCTCAGAGTCCCACAGGACAGAATAGATCAGGATGATGCAGACAGACAGCAGTCGTCATGTAATTGATTATTGGATTTATATCCATCACCGTGTACATTTGTGTAGGCTCCCTCTGTGCCTGGGTGTGTGAATGCACAGACTGGACTTCTATCTGTTACACAATGTATTTGTTATGGCATTTATATGATCATATAAACATTGAGAGCAGTGGATTTTGTGTGAAAAGTTCCGAGTTTTGGCTCTGGCTCCTGGAAATAACAAACATCAGGTTTGGCTTCTGACACTGACTGACAGAGTCAAACGGCTCTCCTGGTGCTGAACATAAACCTTTTAATTACTGCAAACATGGTTGATGAGTTTGAAGCTTGATTACTTGGCCTTCATTAATCAGATTGTGAGCTATAGTGGCTCCCAGAGGCACAATTTAGCATCTCTGAACACTGCCAGGCTCTGTGTTTAGCAATTACATTTACCCTACAGTACATCCAAACAGGTGCGTGCAGCCAAATATACAAAAACAGGCTCATCACACTTTTTATTATCAGCTTAAACAAGCAGGGCTGGATGTAGGAATTTCAGTCTGTTCTTTAATTCAGAGGAAGAACCTGACTAAAAGAAAACACTGATAAAATGTGCTTAGTGTGCTGAGTCCTACTTTGTTGAACTCTGCCTGTCATAATGATTTCGTGTTTGCTGTGCCACCTTGGCTTTGTTTTCCATCAGGGCGGCCGGTGGTTGTCACTACACCGAGGAGGGAGCGTTCTGCCTCAGGCTACACACTGATAATGAACGTTCAGCTCATTGGAAAAATAAAGTGCGTCTGAATTATGTGGTCGGGATTCTGGCCGTTGTTTGGATGTGTGAGTCAGACATGGTGACATGTGCGGACCCTCACTTTGCAAAACAGTCACTTCCTGTGCTGTAATGCTGATGCTAGGCCGCAGCTAGGCTAATGCAGGTGGAAGGTATTGTTGATAGGCTCTTTGTGCTAAACTGCATGTTGAGCTTTAACACGCTGTCCGGCAGCAGCCTCGCCGCTATTTATAGACGAGTACAGCTGCTCCTTAGCACCCACCCTTAAACCAGCCATTCACCAGAGATTTATGGCACGAGCCCACAAGAAACAGCTGTAGTTTCTTGCCACTTGCTTGTCCAAGGACTGCACGCTGAGGTCTATTAGGAATTATATTTATTTTGTTGAATATGATGCCTATTCACAAAAGATGACACCAGTAATAAATGTAGTCATCAGTGAGTGGGATGCCTCACACCGTTGAACGTTAAAACCACAAGTCTGGATCGTCCGGTGCTGCAGCGATGAGTCAGACTCTGGTCACAATGCCACCTGGGTCTAACACAAGTTCAACACTTGTGGTGAGCTGCTCCCCCACAACACCATGTGTCCTTGTACATTTGCTCAGTATACTGTCTTACATCTGAAATACAACAATATAGTTTGTTCCTGATCAAAGTGACTCTGTGTTTGCTCATACGTCCCCGGTGAGGACAGAGAAAAGATTCCCAGGACTTTTTGTTTTGTACAGAAAAACACAGATTTGTCTTTTTGTTAATTTCCCTGCCTCACTGTTCCCTTGATACTGTATCTACTGTCTAGTGAATTGGCAGGAAACTGCTGTGGAGCTACAGTAGGCAGAGAAACTGGCCCGGTGGTGGCTGCCTATATGAAAGAGAGTGTGTGTGTGTGTGTGTGTGTCCGTGTGTTGGGGATGGGCACTAAATACGCAGCTCCCTCAGCCACACTAGAGCAGCTAAGCTTAAGTTTAGCTTATCACTGTCAGTTTGTTGTCTCCATTATTCAAAAGGACACCTTATCAGTCGGGGGCGACTCGTATTAGCCTTCTCCACTGTGTGCTCCACACAATGATGTTATACACTGTTCCACATTAACTCTGGTGTCTATTTCAGCAGCTCTCTATCCATTTATTGATGCATGTCTTCCATTGATCCCAGCATTGATTTGCCATGCAATCCATTACCCATCTGTCTGTTTCAGTGGGCTTTTAAATGATTCGTCAGATTGAGCTATTACAGGGAGTAGTGGGGAAGTCCAAAGGTTGGTGATACATTCAGGGAGAGAGGGGTGCTCTGTGTGTGTGTGTGTGTGTTTGGGGGTTGGGTACAGGTGTTGTCAGGCATTTAGAAGTGTGCTCCACAGTGACATGATATTTACAGTGTATATATGAGTGTGAAAATGTGGATAAACGTAAGTGATAATAGAGTAAAATCATCTAAATTTAAGGCAGCAATACAAAATATAGGTACTAACCTGCAACACTTTTTTGGCAATAACCAAAATGTGTGTTTAGCACAAAGTATCAAAAGCTGTAAAGTACAAATTTATCAAAGTTAATTTAATTAACATTTTACTTGTTTTCTATTAGTTATATTTTTCTTACTAAAACTTATGCGAAACCAATTATCAAAAACAAAACTGAAATCAAATATCTAGTCAGATTCATAATTGTGATTGTTCCTGATTTGAATCAAAAATTGTAACTTTTTTATTTCATCAAAGTTCTTGTTCCCCTGTTTGTGTTAATACAACATTTAGTAAGGTATCGAAGAAGAACTGCTTTGGTATTGGTACCAAACTCTGCTATCATGTCAGTATAGTAGTAGTATCTAGTATCAAAGTTACTTAAAGTTTTTAAATGGTAGGCCTAACTAGTGAATATGTGATTGGGATTTTCTCGTTATAACTTGATTTTAAAGGAAGGAACTATAAAGCTACAACCAGGAGATGGTTAGCTTAGCTTAGGCAGAGGAAGCTAGCCTGTCCAAAGCTCAAAAATACACCCTCCAGCAACCTAAAGTTCACTAATTAACATGTTATATCTTGTTTGTAAAAGCAGAAATATGAAATCAACAATTTGTAGTTTTACAGGGAGCTACATGCTGAAACTATTTATTAGAAAAGTCCTGTTACTTAGCTACAGTTAAGCAAATTGTCTCCTGGTTCTAGCTTCATACAAAATGGACAGACAGTGGTCTCAATCTTCCCATCTAACTCTCAGCAATAAAGTGAGTAAGCGCATTTCCACAATGTCTGCCTATTCCTTCAGTTGAAATGCTTTAAAGAAATTATGCAGCCCTGAAGCTCATAAAAACCTTTCAGAATTCAATTGGATAAACTTTAAAATGCTTGGTCATGAAGCAAAAAAAAAAACCAAGTTGTGTTTCTTAGTTCCTGAAAAGCTGACATTTTGGAGGTTTTCACCTGACACTAGCAATATTTAGGAAAAACACATTCTTCACACAGCACTCTCCCTTAAAGTTTTGGAAATGTATTTTAAGGGGACTATTTTAACAGAGCGAACACGCACGCTTAGATTTCTGATGTTTCGTACTATTTTTGAATTATGGTCTGGTTTTTTTTTAGGGTAACACTTTAATCTTCCTGTAAGAACACACTTTGAGGAAACAAAGAAAATGCCACCAGCCAAACATAGATGTGGGGGCAAGGGGGGTGTTCCAGATTGAGATGCAAGATGGATTCATATATATTCATGAATTCAGTCAGAAAAGTCAAACGGAAGCAGTATGATAATCTTGCAGTAATTGCATTTTTCCCTCCAACTGTTTTTGGCAGAGCTGAGATCCTCATCCTGAGACATGCGACGGGGAATACAGTCTCGAGGAGTGTCACAGCAGTGAACAGTGGATATACTCTGACCCTGTACCTAAGGCCAGTCAATCCACAACGGGGTCAAGTGGTGGTTATGGCAAACCCATTGGATTCATGGGTAATGGGATGGCTATCATTAGTCCATGGATGGTCAATTATATGTTTAATTAAGCAAGACAGACTTCAGATAATTGAACTATTGACTGGTCTCTCCGAGTCACATCTGTCTTATGATTCAGCGACGGCACAGCTGAAGTCATATCAGATTTGTTTGGAGGCATGAGATTCTGATGAGAGTGGAAATAAAATCCAGTCCTTTCATTTACTACTCGACAGATTCATTTGATGTCCTGACCTCTGACTGAAGAACTTTTTGGCTTCATTTTTTTGACTGCGCACTCTTTCTCTTCCAGGCCTCGGGAAATGCCATTATAAGCTTATATAAAAAAAGAAACATCCAAAGGACCATATTTCAAACTATCAAGCTTTTTTTCATACTTGTCAGTCTGCTGGATACATGTCAGCAGCCGTCTGAAAAGTGCTGACATTGCTGCCCTCCTGTCCGGCAGCCCGCTCCCTCTGTGTGAACTTGGATTTAGCTCAAGGGTATAGCCACCCTGCTAATGTGATGTAGCTCCAAGAAGGAAACAAATTGGCCTGACGTCTCATACACTGCCTTGTCTTGATTGTGTGATGGCTTCTACTGCTAATGTGTTACGATGGGTAGATCTGCACGGGGAGGGAGGTGGGTGTGTGTGTGTGTGTGTGTGTGTGTGTGTGTGAGAGAGAGAGAGCGAAAGAGAGAGGGAGAGAAAGAGAGAGGGAGGATGGGGGAAGGGCCTCAGTCTGCAAGATCAGCACAAGTGGAATTGCATTGATTCAGTTAACTGCAGAGTTGGAGCGTGATGTGGAATTCTGTTTATCAAGGGTGGAGTTTACACGATAGGCTCCATTTTGATCTTATTTTCTACATCGCATTCATAATAAGTCCCTGCTCTCTTACTTTCAGCAATAAAATATAAGATTGTCTTTATACAGACAGTTTAGCCCCACCTGGAGCTTCATATGTTCAATTAAATGAGCAGATACATTAGATAATTTTATGTCTAGATTTAAATGGCCACATAATGTGTGTGGCCACATAATAAGTATGAAAATATGCTTGCACTGCTCAGATGTGAGGATACTGGCAGATAAACACTGTAAACATAATCATAATCTGTATTAATCTACAAGATCTGATGTAAACAACTGACACCATGTTCTGTAAATCACCAGGAAATATGCCGCATATTCCAAGTAAACACCGACTTGTGTTTTATATTCAAACTGAAGCTGCAGTCCCAGAAACAACATCTGCTGAATCTTAACAAACTGCTAAATAAATCTCAAACATTGTATTAATTATAGTGGAATAAAGCACAGAACTGTAGCACTGTAATTGGCTGTTCCTTATGGAGAAGGAGTGTTCAGTAGTATAATATAATAAATACACAGATAATATTGTGTGCAGGTGTCAGAAAAGGATTGAAAGTTCAATATAGGAAGTAAATTCCTTAACTAAATGATGTTACTAATAAATCTGTTTCAAATCAGATAAGATTTGCCAATATACAAAAAAAAAGAACCCATGGCTGTTGTTTTATGTTAAAAGCCATCTACGTGCAGTCTGTCAATGTATTTGGCATTCGGAGAGGATTCATGTATTGTAAATGAACGAGGCTCTCTCTTAAACATACATTTAAAATGAGCATATTGCGGATGTATATTTTCTTTTTTCCCTTACCTCTCTCCCCCTCTCTTTCCTCTCCTCATTTCTCCGTCTAGCTGTAGGGAATTTGTCTCTAAGGGTTTATCATGACTGCCTCATATTTCCCCCCCTAGTTTGTCATTTTGCTGATCCAGACACTTTTTCATATTTCAGCATTCTTATCATCCACTGGCAGTAAGATGATCCATTTCACTTATTTCTTAGAAGTGTGACTGTAGCCTAAGTCAATATCTACAGAATGAGTTCAGTGAATGGAGGGTTAGCTGAGGAGGGGCAGCTAGTTAGCGGCTGTGGTGGTGGTGCTGGTAGTGGTGGTGCTGGTGGCGCAGGACAGGTTTTTTTAATGTTTTTTATCCAGAGTCAGCAAGGGTAAAATGTCAAGCATTTCTTAGGGAAGCGGCTCCATAGGATTCCATTCGAAGCTTTAATCTTAATTGAGAGCATCGCACATTGATATTCCATAGGCCTCTCTGCCCTTCGCCTCTCAGCTACTTTCATTTAGAGGACAGCCGTACTGCACTAGAGCATGGGGATTGCTTTGTCAGACAGCCAAGAGGCCAAAGGCAAGGTCAACCTCTCTTTGTAACCGTGGCTCGCTATGGAGTGATGGCATCACCTCTTTGATGCTGTCAGTTTTGTGAAACATTTCAGTTTTCCTAAAGTGAAACTGAATATAATGTATCACATTCTGACCTTATATTGGCATGACACATTATGGAGGACTCCTTTTTTATCATAGGGGTAAAGTTAAATAGTTTCACAGCTTCCTGACTTGTGGATCTAAACATGCCACTTCCTTCCCCCCACAGCTCGAGGCCAAACAGAATGATGATTTAATGCAGTGTAGATATTAGCATATTTAGCGGTCCATAAAGCCTGTTTGTCCAGAGAGAGTCCATCATCGCAGCCCCAGAGATTATTCAATTATGCAAAAGATTATCTAAAATAATCACATGACTCTAAATACAGACTCTTCACAGAGGAAGAGGTCTGTGCCTCGTCCGTGTCGGAAAGCTCCCAATTTAGTGTTCCGTAACTCACAATGGGTGCAGTAGTGTCCCTTAATCCTCAAACAAAGGGGGAAGGACTAACCGGCCCGGCAGATGCAGCGATAAGGCCCATGTCATCAAGTAAGGTGAGGAGAGGAGGAAGGTGCAGGACGCTAACGCTATCGCCCCTCCTGTGGGAAGACTCGTCATGCCACCTTTCCAGGAGTGATGAAAACAGATGGAAATAAAGACTCACAACACACACACACACAGAAACCGTTTACAGCTGAGTGCACAGCCCCTATCCGTGGGACTGAGGACCGAGCTCGCCTCCATTTCTCATGCTCCTGCCTCAGCCTGCTGCTGACACAGATATACTGTAGAGAGATAGCAGCACAGATAGGTATGCATGTGCATGTCAAATTAGCCCCGGGGGTAAGCCAGTCTGAAAACACAAAGAGTGAAGGGATAACACACGATCCACCTGCCACACTTTCCTCATTAATCTAAAACATTTATGTGGCACTTTAAACTGATTTGGGAAGCACTGCTCGAGATAACAAGTTTAAGTCTTTTCAGCAAACACAAGTGTTTCTTCTGCTGATGAAACGCTGAATCAGAATTAAAGGATTTGTCCTTCAAATATTTGTTTTACTAGCACATACTATGAATAACAGGTTCCTATGGAGGGACAGTGGCTTTATCAGGTGATCTGGGCTTGATAAAGCTTCAGAGGAGCTGCTCCTCTGGTTCTGTGGGAAAACCCAATGCTCCTGCTTTCCACTCCTTCCACCAATCAACCACAACGGCCTTGACTAAACTCCTCAGCTGCCACCAACCAATCAACACAGTTAGCCTCCAGATCCATTTGGACAACAAAGCGACTGATCTGCTCAGCAGGACATTGTGAAAGAATCTTTCAAGAAAGGGTTCACTTTATCACACAAATCCATAAAATCTATTCTAACCAGGCAGTGATACTTTACTCTTTCCAATAATATGCAACCTACGTACTAACTTATCTGGGGACATAAGAACATGGTCCAAAATATACATGCCTTTGTTTTTCCTACTTAATCACCCCTTTAGAACTGCCTTTTATTTCAAAGGTTGCTGTTTGATGATTCAGCAAAAGATTACACAATCAGTGTCTTAAAATAATTATTGTTATTAAGTCATATGGATCAGGGCAGTTTTATTTAGTGCAACTTACCAAGAAGAGCAGTTTACATTTTTGTGTGTGGAAAGAGGATGTGAAGGGTCCACACATGACTCAAGGCTGTTCCTCTCCCCGGGATTTAAATATAGCCCCACTCACCATTACTGCTGTCACTCACAGACTTATAGTGACCTTTTGACCTCGCCTGTACAAAAGAGACTTGAAGCTGACATACTCACTTCAAATGTTTTTCACCAGAGGCAGAGACACATTTAAAGATTCTGTTTTTTTCTGGTCTTTCTGGTTATCAGTCTGATCGGTATCGTTTTCACTCATTTGTCTCATTTTGTCTGAGTTTTCATCTGCACTCCAAAAGACAGGGTAAAGGCACGGGAGGCAGGCGTATGGGGGGTTCCCACAACAATTGGACAGTTGAACGTTTCTCAACACCTGATGCAGGCTGAGGTCACAGTTTGTTGGGTTATAACTCAGAGGCCACCAACTTTGTGTTGTTGTACAGCTTGGGCGTGTTAGCTGCTGCAGGCCACTGCTCGGCCACGTGTGGGCAGTGTGTTGCTGCACACAGTTCACTTTCTCCTCTCTGTCACTGAACTGCTGCTTTTTTAAATCATTGGCAGTTTCACATCAGTGCGTTCATACCAGGCATGTAAAGGTTAAAGTCTCGTAAAGTCAGTTAACAATCAGCAGTATCTCATGATAAATATTTGGAGACACAATATAATACAACCCAGCACAACATCACCACAAACTACAACCTCAAAAATAGTTTGAGCTGCATAAACACAGCCTTCACAAAATGTCTAAATTCTGAGAGCTGCTCTAATTCGGCCATCTCAACCAGTAGGTTCAGAGCGCCATCTAGTGGGCTGCGAAGAAAGGGGTACTGCCAAATGGTTACCTTAAAATAAAATAAAAAATGTTTTTGATATTTTACAAAGCTAGTTTTTTTAAATATCTAAATGTGCTCAAGGATTCACATTAATAAAAAACGTCAAAATGTATACATCATCAGGTAGAGACAAGCGTGTTTTTGACACTGTTAGCTAGCTAACATTGCCCCGGATGCAGTGACACAAAACGTATCGGTTTTTGAAATTAGAAAGTGATGTGGGAGACAACCCTGCACCAGTAAAAGCTCTAATGTTGTCCAACATTGTCATTGTGAGCATGTTAGCATACTGTCTCATGCTTAGCTCAAAGCCTATTTAGCTTAAGTGCCTTAGTGATGCATAGCACAGCCTCAGAGAGCTACTAGCAAAGCTTTTTAGCATCTTTTAGCTGTATGTTTTGGTTTTGAGGCCCAAAACCTTTGAGCCAGACCAATGACAGTTGGCACCGAAAAGACAATTTGGATTTGAAAACCAAACCTAAACTTAATTTCTTTTACATTTATGTAACAATTTTTTTTTGTTTTTAGTTTTCGACTCGTCTCTGTTTTACCATGGAGAGGAGGGGTTTGAGGGGAGGGGAGGGGCTAGGAGAGCATGATTGACGGATAATCTGCGTACTAATGAGAGAACTTCGCTCTTCTCTGTTCCTGAACCAGCCGTCCTCTCATCCTCTCAGAGGCCTCGGGCCTCACCGCAAACATACAGTGATGTCCTCCACGAGTTCACTGGGAACTCTTGAACAGCAACTCTGTCTCTCTCTGCCGTTGTCTGCTCACACAGAACCGGACTGGGTTAAATTGAACCTTTAACTGAGTTATGCTAGTCTGGCAGAGGTTTGCTCTAACGAGCGCTAACCTTTGCTAATACATGACAGTTAGCTAACGTCAGGTTACATTCACGGTTGTACGTGAGCAAACAGACAGAGACAAACAGACTTAGCTGCGGTTTGGGGCAATCTTTTCCGGATAAAGACTGGACTCGTTATGCTAAGCTAAGCTAAATGGTCTGTTGGCTGTAACTTCCCAAAAGGTCAAATCAGTCCTTGGTGATAGTGTTGTGTTTACAGTCAGTCAAAAAATGTGTTAATGCAGGCTTGATTTCCTACATTATCTGTAATAAAGTACTTATTTAACAATTATTAGTATGCATTTCATTTGTCAAAGTTCATCATTTGCAAGTAACCATGAGAATTTTATTTTCATGGTTACAATTAAGACACGAGGAGCAGATTTATGTGACTGCTGGTAGTTTCAAACAACATTTGTCTTACAAGTTAACTCAGTGGGAAATGTAATCACACTCTCCATAAACTTTGTTGTTTACTTGTAACCTATCATTTAATACTTTTGAGAAGTTAGGGTTTCTTTTTGGGCCGTTAAATCCCAGAACAAAGTACTTCCTGTATCTTGACCACAAAAAGAGTACATGGCTTCACTGTAGTATAAAGGCCTGCATCCCCTTAAATAGATGGCTTATAAGCTCTGTGTTGGCCAATCACAAGCTTCTCTCCGTGACAGTCCAACCACAGCAAACAGTTGGTTGTTCCTCACTTGTTGTAGTGGAGGCTTAACATCAAGCATGATGACAAAGATGGCCAAGGAATCAAAGAATGGGCGTGTGAACACTGTTCTGCCAAGTCCTTCAGCTGTGTAGAAGGCAGAGACAGATAAGGCTGCGCTAAAATCAGTTTAAAGGAAAAGTAATATGACTTTAGGTTCTGCATAGTGCTTCTGAGAAACAAAATGGAAGAGTTGTGACACAAGGGAAACGTTAACATGACACATTAGTGGGAGAGTGACACACCCAATTCCAAGGAGGCCTGTTAGACTTTACCAGAACGTATGACACCGCTGCCATATTCTCATGTCAGCGACACCCGCAGAAACTTATGAAGAAGGGTGTTGAATGATACATGTGCAGTGACAACTGTAGTTTCGATTTCGTACCCCAACATCTGTTCATACCTACTTTTCTTGCTCCTCTTTGAGGGAATCTATATTCAATCCACTGTATATTTCAGGGGAATTCACTCTCCTGTCATTTCCCCCCTTAAATAAATCTAATCAAGATAATAGATTGTTTTTCTTGGAGATATTTTGTTCTCACTTTTTGGGCCACCATTCATTTAAACGCACAGTGACAGAGAAACAACATCCCCCAATAATTAAATTATCTCCAACACACTCACACAAAATCCTGAAGCTTTATAACATGCTTTTGTCTCTTTCATTTCCAAACAGCAGCAAGAAGTGTTTATTTCCTCATCTGCAGCGCCACCAGTGCCACCATTACTTTTCCTGAATGCAAGTTTGTTAACATAATACGGTCCCAGAGGGCTGAACCCGCTTTCCAGGTTGTGTTAAACTCACCAGGGTACACATGCTGGTGTCGGAGCAGAAGCTAACCCTTAATCAGCGAAGCTTTGCCAACAGCAACTGAGAGCCACAATTATCTGCCCTATAGATAGGTAGGTTGTATACCGGGGGCCGGGGGCTGTGGAAAGGAAAGAGGCTTTAGGGGAGAGGGGGCCTGAGTTAACCTCTGTGGCTCGTGTTTCTACTGTGCACTAATGGACGCCTGTCATCATTATGGACAGAAACAGGAGGGCGCCTGCCAGCTGCATGACCCCCATAAAACAGAGCAGGAAATCCTAGCAGGGAATGAAAGAGAAAGAGATCTCTTCACTTCTCTTTAATGATTCTTCCTCCACTCTCTGGCCTCTTATTTATGCCACAAAACTGCAGTGTCACTCTTGAAACAGGAGAGGAGTGTGGTGTGTATCCATCATGGGAAACAAAGGCAAGGTGTTGGGGGGGCGGTTATTTGATTATTATTAAAATCATTTCCACATTGGTTGCAAACAGCACCGTTAATTTAACTTTTTGTGAACTCCAGTTAAACCCCTCTGTTTTTCACCTCTGGTAAAAGGCTCAGGCTGTTTTATAATGTTTTTTGCCACGCTGGGAGGAACCTGTATAATCATTACATACAGTGGTTCATCCTTTGCTCTGTAACCAAAGTCCAGGGTCTGTAATGTGACGGGACTTTGTCACACTTCTCTCAGTGGTGTCCATTGAAACGTGACAAGCACTTTATCAGAGTCCCTTCCTATCAGATCCCCAGGAGTGCATGCACAAACACACTGAACAGCACGTCCTTAGAAGCTAGATTCCTTATTACAGCCAATAAGATAGCAAGACAAGCTTTATTGTAGTTCTGAGGCTACATATTAATCCACTGTGTTGGAGTCTGCAGAGCCCATCATGTGATAACTGTAGTCATTACCAGTAGTACAATCATAATTACTGTGGAATCTTTCAGGATGGGGCAACAGGAAACAAAAAGACTTCTTTTCTAACAAAATTGTCACTGTCACATGATTTAATTACAAATATGTGCCTCTGTGTGAGAGAGCAAGAAAGTGCACATGCATGTCTGTATTTGCATACACATGCACTGCGTGTGTGTATGTGTGCCATGTCCATGGAGACGTCTGTGTGCGTGTGTGATCACTGCATGATTCACTGTGTCACAACCGTGCGCAGAAACGACTGGACATCCTGAGCGGAAACCACAGCCGCCAGAGCTGCGTTTCCCTGTGACATCCAAGCTAACACTCTTTACAAAGAGTCACTTGACTGGACCCTCATATAGGAAGTGAAAGAGGAAGCCCCTCGTCCATCCTGTCCTCCATCCCAATCTCTGCACTGCACTTCACGTGAAGCCACTCTCACAGACAATCACCAGTATTAGCCTTTACTGTTGCAAAACAACAGCGCAAGAACTGGCTGGGGCTGGAAAGGGGTAGCTTTTCGGGGTCAAATGTCTGGTCATTTGACATTTAGCCAAAGAGGACTAATGAAAATCATTAATGTGAATGCCGAATTCACTGATTGATCAAGAGCGTTTGCTTGAGACAAAAGAATATTTGCTCAGCTGATGAAGTAATTCTTATTTGACGAGCCATTTTGTATCTAATCTTTGTGAGAGTCAGTCAGGAGCTCTTTAGCAAGATACTCAGTGTTTAGACAGGCAAGCTGGACCAAACCAACACTGTCCAGAGGAGATGGGTATGATATCACAGATGGAAGTGGTGAGCGATGTTTGACTGTGGGGTCTGTTGGCCCCGGCCTTCCCTCATGGCTCGAGGCCTCTGGCTGTGTTCATTGGTGACAGTGTACGTAGCCTGGCAGCCTGCATTCCTCTGCCTCTCCCCACACAATGGTGAGTATCTGCAGCATTCCTCTGTCTGTGTCCGCTGTCTGAGACGCAGCCAGGCCTTGGCAGACCCCAGCACTCGGCCAAGAGGCTGGCATCGCGTTTAACTGATTCTGATGGGCACGTTTGGGTGTGCCAGCCATTATTCATTGTGTTAAAATGGCGTCATAGTTACCTCTATAGCGAACATCTTTTTTTATTAGTCACTACATAATTAAAAGGCCTTATTTTGAAATATTTTAGGAGACAATGATGAATTCCTCTTTAACCTGCTTCATCATCTCGTTCTGACTTTCCCCCCCGTGCAATAGTTCCTTCTCTCCATCTGTTTTTAAAAAATGCAAGCACGTCTATTCTAAACCGTTTTCCTTGCTCTTTATCCTTCTCTAGCTATTTTGCTTTCTCTCTTGTTCTGATGCCACAGCCGTGCAGACACCTTTCCCTCCTGCTGACTCAGTAGCCAGCCCCAGGCGCTGTGGGCTCGGGGTGTTGGTGGCGGGGAGGAGGAGGAGGAGGAGGGGAGGACGAGGAGGAGGTAGAGGGGGAAGTGCGAGGCTCCCACATCAGGCCCACCAGCCTATCACATGCGAGGGAAAAGAGCTGGCTAATCGTTTCTACAATGGCACCCTGCACACTGTCACACAGTACCACAAACCGCTCTTCTCGCCAACACTTCTGCTGTATTATTCCACTGTTGCTTAGAAATCCACATGTGATGTATGCAACATATGACAGTGAACAAAGAAATGCACTTTGAAAAACCACACCCACTAAAATACAATTATGCAATTTAAAATATATACACATATAGAAATACCTTTGTCCAATTTTGCATGTGACAATATACACTTAGACTTACACAATCTAAAAAGGCTGTATAATTTTGGAGATGTTCAGTTTGACGTTAAGAACTCAGCATTTTAATATTTAACCTGATTATGTAATTAACAAATGACATGAATACATAGATTTATTGGAGGCCAACCTTTTCCAATAATAATGATGGTGTGTTTTACTCTCTGCACTGCAGTCATCTGAGCAGGTTTACTGATAATGACCATATTTACGAGCACACTTTCAAAATAGAAGAAACCTCATTTTAAAATTAAACAGTGCTTGTAAACACAGTCGTATGCCATATACAAGAGCCGCTGATTAATGAGCCCTTCCCAATAACATTAAAATATAGAGGGGCATTATTCATTGCCATAACCAGCTGGTTATTTTTTGCTACATCCTTGAAGTTTGCAAACGCACTCATCTACGTCATGTACTCCCTGTGCAGCGAGCCGACCTTCAGGGATTAGGCCTGTTTTCAGAAAGAAAGTGCTTTTGCACCTGTGGTGTGATTTTAGAGCTGCTTTGCCTCAACAGAGGGGTGAGGTCAAATCTGTCAGGGGTCACACATGAAAAGGGAACCTGGTTTCTAGGCTAAAGGGTGGCGCCGTTAACAGAGCCACCTGCCCGGCTGGACGGGGAATGGTGAGAAAGTGTCCTCTTGACAGTGTAAAACTCTCTAAGATATTCGGCACACAGGCCATCGCAGAGGTTAAAGACTCAGTTTACAATGTGACCACTTATCGCACATTATCACACTGGCCTTGGAACTATTACGGTCATCCAAATATTATTTTAGTCCTGAACTGAGAATGATCTGTGTTCAGGAAATTTGCTTGAGGATTTCAAAATGTAACAGGGCAGGGGGAAAAAAACATTTCAAGTGAAAAAAAAGAGAGCCTGGCGTGTGTGTGTGTGTGTGTGTGTGTGTGTGCGCGCGCGCCATGGTTGTTGTTTCTCTCTTCCTCTGTTAATGAATGCAGAGGTGATTTGTCTGAGGAAGAGAGCAGAGGGGAAGCATGATTTCCACTCCATTTTATCTGTGCCCCACAGCCCCTGCCAGTCAGGCCCCCTGTGCTTTCACATGCCGGGGTCCCACAGGAAGCAGCACTCCATGAAGGGCAAAGGTCAGGAAAGGAGAGAAAGCCACTCGTCCTTTCATTCACCACCAAACCAACGAGTACACAGCACTGACACTGTTTGTGCACAAAATACTTCTAGCATGATAATGAAGACTTGAACAGTTCATACTGTGAATTTTACATTTTTATAGTGTCATATTGTAATTAGAATAAAAATGTATTGTATATATATATATACATAAATGTATATAGTTGAGACTTTTCTGTGCGTGTAGTCTTAGCACGCACACTTTGCACAAATGAGTAAATTTACTTTCACATTTATATATACTGTATACTCACTGAAAGACTTCAGTACCTTACTTCTATGTAGCGTGGAAATATGTTATATGTGATGTATCTCTTTTGATGGATTAAGGAATTAGAAAACATATTTTTCTTCGTGTGTATGCTTCTAAATATGTTGGAATAGCTCTCATAAATATAACAAATTACTATATTGTGATGAAATAAAGAAAATTGTGCACGTGAGGCAAATGTTTCATTGTGTGGGACAGTTTTTCTTTTTTTGTAAGGATAGTAATTCCATCAGCAGATGAGACAATTTTAAAAATTCACAATAGGTTTATTGATCCATAGTAAATGAAAAACATAGTAAATGAAAAACAATTTGCATAATTATATATTATCTTAAAAAGGAAAGCAATTGAGGAACACATCTGCCCAGCAGAATCAGCGTCATAAAAATAATGGAAATGTCATTTCTAGCATCATTCTTTTCAGCATATTTTCTATTTTAAGAGAGCACAAACACAAAATATAAATTTGAGCTATAAAAACTAAGGAAATCAAAATCACCAAAATAAAGATTGAGCAGTAACTAAAGCAGAAGGATTAAAGTTGTATATTAATGAAAAGGGAATATTCTCTGATTTCAAGTATCTCCTTTCAGACAAAATACAGATGTGCCTGTATAGAATAAAAACATCTCACACATGTCCTGCATGCATGCTTCATTGTAATTTTCATTCATAACTTGTTGCCTAGTATCTATTACAATTATTTGAGTGATATCCTTATGTCCAACATTAATTAAAACTTGGTGAATCCATGGGATTTTTGGTGAAAGAGCAAGGCGAGCTGTCAACATAATGCCTCCCTATGGAAAAGAATCAGTTCTGCAGGAAATTAACAAACTCACATTAAATACTCGGGGGAGGAAGGATTGTCACTGGTAGAGCCAGTTTCGTGGTAACAGTTTGCACCGGACAGTTTCTCACATTTGAGTTTGTATGCGTCCCTCTCCCGGATCAGTCTGTTGAGTTCGTGTTTCAGCTGCTCGACCTGTGACACCAGGCTGGTCTTTTCGTGCTCCAAAACGTGCTTCTGCTGGACGCGCTTGTAGCGGCAGGACTGTGCGTAACCTCTGTTTTTCAGGGTCCGGCGCTTCTGCTTCAGACGCATCACTTCGTCCTTGCTGAGGCCTCTGAGGAGCCGATTGAGCTCCCTGACGGACATGGACACCAGCTGGTCGTCTGAGAAGTGGGACTCGGCGCTGGATCGCCTGTCGTGGCGGCTGTGCTGCTGCTGGAGGTGGTGGTGCGCACCGAGGACCTGCAGGGCTTCCGGCGACTGAGGGGACGCGCTGCCCATGTCATCTTTGAGATACGGGTCTTGGCAGTGGCTGCTGGGGATGCCTTGCATGTCGGGGTGACCCGGGAGTCCCGGGTAGTGCTGGACAGGCTCGTTCAGGTTGCCGTACCCTTCGTATTCAGCTTGGAAAGGTGGCGGATGGTGGCCGTGGGGCGCAGATGGGTGTCCCTGCTGCGCCGTGGCGCCGATTAGGGCCTCCATTGCGTCCTCGGGTGTCAGGCCAAAAGATTGAGGGTACATTTGCTGAGGGTAACCCCCGTTGTTGGGTATCCAGAACTGGTCGCCCCCGGGGTTATTTCGCTGCTCGTTTGGATTGAGGTTTGGTGATGAGGGTACCGAGTTGCAGGGTGTGCTGCCAGGGGTGGAGGAAACGGAGTCTGGTCTCTGGAGCTGGCTGCAAGGCCCGATGAAAGAGCGGTCTATCCCCTGCATCGACTCCTTCTTGACGCCGAACTTCATCAAGTCGAAGTCGCTTACGAAATCCATGGAGGTCTTCTGCAGTCCCAAATGTGAATGCGCCTCAGCGGTCATGTTACGCCTCTCTCTTCAAAGAGCTCCAAATGTCCACAGCTAGTTCATGCAGTCAGTCAAAGCGCGCTCACTTTAGAAAAATAGCAGTATCCCAAACTTTGATTTCAGCTCAGACGGAGAGAAAAAACATTCGTGCGCATAAAAACCTCCCACCTGATCAAACTCAGAGCGAACTGCTGGATTCTGCACCGCGCAGCCTGTTTTGGTTCCAACAGCCACACACTGAAAGCACGCTGACGCCAGAGGACCGGACGCACCTCTGCCTGTTCGGGAGAAGCGCACTTTCTTCATAAAGCTGCATTGGCATGATGTCACGCCTTCCTGACTACACCTCCACGCTGCTCTCCAATCAAAACACGCCGAACACTGCGATTTGCATAAAAGCTGCTACGAGTGTCCCCACGAGCTGTTCGTGATGATCATTTGACTAAAACCTATAAATGTCTGCACAGCGGCACATTATCTTGTGCAATATGGTGGGTTTTTTTTTTTTTACTAGTTTGACCCGTCCTCCATTTTACATGTAGTCCTATTTATCACAGGGGTGTTGAGATTGATCACAATGTGTGTAAGGCCCGTTATAAACCCACACAAGTCTAGGCAGGACTTTTATTCTTTTTCAAGCAAACTCACTAAACATATGGGGTCAATGCTGCCTGCTTCCAATCTGTATTAACAGAACTAAATGACCATTTGAAGTTTTCTTTCAGCGTTAATTTGATTAATATTTATGTCTGAAGATGTGGTGGTGTATACATGTTGTGGTGACCGCCTAATATCACTAAAACAAATAAAAGGAGGCTGCAAGGAAATTCGTTTGACATACTGTGATGTTGTTGACGTGTCCCTTAGTTAGTACACAGGAGAATACTGACACCTTGTGGCCACTAGTCAACACTGCACAAGTCCCAATATCTGAACCATCCCAGGCAAGAGGGAGCCGCTAAACTGATATTTGATATGAAAATGAACCAATCGAGCGTTTGTTTTCACTCCTTGGTTGTAAGCAAAACGTTCCTGTTGTTAGATTCAGGTTCCAGGTTTTCTTAATTGTATGCTTTTGTATGTTCCTGTTTTGAAACGCTATTAGTTCTGGGTTATTCACACAGTCTTTAGGATCGTGCACATATGGAACACGTGCAAACAGGGCTCCAAAGCCTTTAGACACACAGTTTTAACAAAGCATCCCATTAATCCCAAGGTTGGCGGTTCAATCCACGGCTCCTGCTGTCCACATGTCAAAGTGTCCTTGGGCAAGACACGGAACCCTACGCTGCTCCCGATGGAGGCCAGGTTCCAGGATCTGCTGTCTGATTCAGGGATGTCACCCTTAGGTGTGCGTCCTGCAGAGGTGACACAACTGCACAGGAAATCAAAGGGTTAAGCGACGTTCCTGCCCTGAGGTGACCCTCTCAGGCAACATTCACTCCAAACACAGTGAAAGCCTCGCTGACAAGAACGAGAACACAGAGACATTGTTTCTCAGTTTTGGTAGCTGGGGATAAAGGAAAAGAGGAGACAGTGACTGAGCAAGGATGGCTCAGGGACACATATTAGGATTCATGCCAGCAGGGAGGGTCACAGTATGTGGTATAACTTATGCTAATGAAAGGATGCTAACAGCCTAAGTGCACACCACCAGCAGACACTAGGATCATATTTCCCCACATAAACACATGCAGAACAAAACACAGACTTTCTACACACCAATATAATCCACAATAATCATCAACAGCTCTCGGAAACAAGGCTTCACTTTATTAGAAATCAAGAACAATTACGCAGCCATGGATATTCATTTGATTTTCATCCTGTGTGTCGACCTACCTGCAGCTCCACCAGTCATGCTACTACTTTAAGGTTGAGGCTAAACATAGTTGGGGTTTAGCTCTGCCAATTTCATTAAAGTAAGAAGGATTTCTGTGCAGCCTGAGAGGCTGGAAGCACGGATGCCTTCACATCCGAAGGCCCACCATACATGACCTGACCTTGCCGTCTATAAATCTGACGCAGAAACCACATATAATAAAGCACCGTTACCGCACAACCTCATTCAAGTTAGCTAACAACGGTGCGTCTTCTGTAACATTCATAGACATCCCAAATAATCCAGAGTTTCATCTATTTTGTGTTGCAGATTTAGAAATGTTTGAAAATGACTGCTAAATGCTTGATACGTGTGACTTTTAGTGCAGAATTTTACACTCAAATGAGCAAAACCATTAAATCAAAACACAGCCTGCATCACAACATCCACTAACTGGCTGTAGCTGGATGATTTGCACCATGAAGGCAATTAGCAAAGGGTTATCATGTGGATATGAACAGCCATTCATTTGTTTCTCTCAGAATCTTAATAAATGTGACTACTGGACAACAGGGGACAAAGTCAAAGATGTAACTGTCAGAACAGCCAACAAGAAAACTGCTTCAGCCTTCAGAAAGGATTAGAGAAAAACTGAAAAACATTCCTTTCAACATTGGACAGTTTGAAGTCTGTGGCATTGCGACAGAAATGTACAGTGTCTTTGTCTCTCTTTCTTTCTGTATACACAACACCGTTCCCACACGGCAGTTCTGTGTGTTTCACTGCTTATTTTGTAAACACAAAGGGCCGTAACGTAGAGCTAGCTTCACTTACGTTTTAGTGCACAGATAACAAACATGGAGCGAACAGGTAGCATTGGGAGAAAAGCCATGGCCAGACAACATAAAGAAGTCATGATTGCTGGAGAACAACTCAGGTATGATAGGAGAGAGAGAGAGAGAGAGAGAGAGAGAGAGAGATGGGGCTTCAAGGGTTTCAAGTTAAGGATTAAGACTTATTTGAATTTAATTGTAAGGTTGAAGCTTCACGATGGAAAACTGATCAAGGACCGGCGCTACCACCTGCGCACGTATCCAAACTGCTTTGTGGCACAGGAGCTCGTAGACTGGCTGGTGAGCCATAAGGAAGCTCCAGATCGGGCAACCGCTGCCTGCCTCATGCAGCACCTCATGGACCATGACATCCTCCACCACGGTAAGAAGAAAGGAACAACACAAGCTTCAGCCAGGGGATATTCAAAAACCTTCTGTCCAAATGAAGCAAATGTGGTGATAGCTATATTTAGAGACCCGAGTTTAAAACATCTTTGAAACTGTATGTTGCCCTTTCTTAGTCTGTGACAAGAGGCAAGTGTTCAAGGATGCCAAACTGCTGTACCGCTTCCGCAAAGATGATGGCACATTTCCCTTCAATGCAGAGGTGAAAACCTTCATGCGAGGACAGCGACTGTATGAACAGTAAGAGCTGTTTGTTTTGTACCAGGACACTCTTGTTTGAGCAAGATCAGCTGACCTTGAAGTGTACTGTCAATCATAGCCAGGAGCTCACACGCACCAGTATTATTAAAAGGCATTTCAACAGATAGTAACTTGCTTGTTACGATGCAGCTGATCTGTGTTTTCGTGTTTCTTCAGTCTCATAGGGGACAGGAACTCCATTTTGAAGCTGAGAGAGGAGCATGGTGTTGTGTATCAGCGCTCCTTTCCTGGCTGCCAGTTGATTGACTGGCTCCTTCAGAACGGAGAGGCGGAGAGCCGGCGCAGGGGACTGGAGCTGTGCCGCGCATTGCAGGAGCATGGCATCATTCAGCACGGTGAGGGGAGACCCTCATTGGCCCTTTGATGCCCCAGGAGTGAGCTGGCTGTCACAGCCAGCTGGGGCTTTTGCAATCTAAAGCAAACGCACTCATCAACTCTTTTCTAAATTCTAAAAATGTGGCCCACTGTTCTCTCTCTCTCTCCCACTCCCACCACTAGTGGCAAAGAAGCATGATTTTTTTGACAGTGGACTGCTCTATCAGTTCTACATCAATTTCCGCCGCCGCCGCCTCTCTGAACTGTTAAGTGAAAGTGAACAAGACAACGACGAGGACAACCAATCTGAGAGTCCATTTGTTCTGCGCAAAGGCCCACCTCAGGAGGGCAAAAGTGCTTTCCAGTCTGGTAAAAATCTAATTCTTGCGCTATATACATTTGTTGTTAACACTAATTATGGCATCATAATTTTACCACTAATTTAATTACAGTGAGTTTGAGTAAAGACCTGAAACAGGTTACCAGTGGGCGCCGGGGAAGCTTGAATTCCCTCCAGCTTCGTTCTGGTGGGTTTCCACCTCTTGTCCAGCTGTCTTCAATGGTGAGATGCAATCCTAACTCAGGCAAGTGTGTAATTAACAACCATGTAACAAATGCTTTTTAAAACTCTGTAAAGACAAATGATTTGTTATATCGAGGTTTGCTTGTATTTCGTTGTGCAAAATGAAAAATTGTGAATATTGAAATCTTTCAATGACTTTTACAGTACTCAGAAGACATTTTACATGTGAAGAGTTATTGGCACCTGGTGCACCCTTCATCAAGAAAGTGTTGACGGTAAGTTACTGTAAAGACTTCACCACAACTACAATCCCCCAAAGTCTAAAAGTGGATAATTAAAGCATTTATCTGTGATGACAGTCAGGGACAAACTAAAGTATTCCTTTTAAATGGAAACTTACTTGGGGTGAGCTGAGACCTACAGATGTGTGATATCAACATGAAACCATTCTCATCTGTTATCCACTTTAAACAAAGCAGAAACATACATAGCCCTCTTATAGTTCACATTAGAAACAAGACTCAACTCATTCTTGGAGAGATTATTTTTCCACGTGGACTAATAAAGTTGTATCTCACAAAGTCTAAACTAAACTTTATAGATTCCATTTAATTTCTACAGATTGTGTAACTCATCTCACCCTCCGGCCTGTCATCACAGGTGATAGGAGATGCCCTGGGTTGGGGCTTTGTTGTCAGAGGCATGGCTCCCTGTTATGTGCAGGCTGTTGACCCTGGAAGCCCTGCAGCAGCTGCTGGAGTTAAGGTTAGATATTAGATATGTGCACACATTACACAGAAATAGAAAATGCTCTCAGAACCTCAAACAGCACATATTTGACAGTGAGACAAAAATAACACATATGTACCTCTGATCATTATCTTTAGGTGCGACAGTTTGTGTGCCAGGTGAATGGACAGTGTGTTCTCCACCTGGACTATAGGACAGTCTCCAGATTGGTGATGACAGGAACTCGCACTGTTGTACTGGAAGTTATGGAACCACTGGAATGACAACTACAGCAACAACTGTCTTTAAGTCTAGCTCTTGTTAAAATATATTTTTTCAATATATATAAACCTAATAGGCTTCTGGGCAAAGTTCATGAGCTCATATGTGGGAAACAAAAAATAAAAAAATGACAATGGTTATGTTGGGTTGGTTGCAGGAAGAGTGAGAAAACCACAAAGGGCTGTATCTGTGGTGTTTTCATGAACCTGAAAACTTTATACTGAACAATGAATGTTAGCTTTTAACAACTGAAATTAAAAAAAGGATATCCTGCCAAGCTCCCTGCTATGACTTCCGTCGTTTTGTCGTCGCCATTTTGGATTGAGAGTGGAAATAGAAAACGTTAGCTTACAGTCTGGCCTTACCACCGGTGCAAGTAGCCTACAAGAACTGCGCAGAGGATACTGGGTAGTCCCGACTCCTGGTAGTCATCATTTTGGAGTATATTGTTTTCATGAGATTTGCACCACTCTGCCCTCCCTTTCGTTCCTCCAGCTGGCTAGCAGCTGCAGCAGAGCAGATGTGACAGCTAACGAGCTAGCTTAGTTAGCTAGCTGTGGAGCTGAGCATCAGCACCGGCTTTGAGGAGAGCGATCATCACCAACAGTCTGCAGGTCCGACCAGACAGTAACTTCTTCGTTGGCCATTTATGTAGTGAGGCAACCGGTGTAAAGCTAGTCCCCACATATACCATTAGGTGAGTAAAACGCATCGATTGGGTTCGTGAGTGCAAATAAATAAACACAGAACGCTAACCCTGCTATGCAGCGCTAGCTTTGGTGCTAAGTAGGCGACCAACAAAGCAAACGTTGGCTAACGCATTAACGCTACCATACAAAGCTAACAACATATACTGTAAAACTCTCATTTCCGACACCGCAGGACACAGTGGCACAACAAAGGACACAGGTGTGCTCTCTGTTTTAGTATTTCTGGCCAAACCAGCACTCAATCATTAATGGAATCTAAAGGGAAGAATGCTCGTGCTGATACAGTAACGTTACTGGGCCCTTGAAGTCTTGAACATACACAACTTTAACCTGCTATCATAAGTAAATGTGGTGACTCTGATTTACTGAATGGAGAGAAGCACTGAAAGGGAGTGTCATGGATTATGATGTCAGTCTTTCATGATGTTGGTGATCATCGATTGAACTATAATGTTAAATTCCCAAACATTATATTGAAGAAACTGCTTGCTGGGATTTGGCTCAGAATTAAACCTGCCAGAAACTAATAAGAAGTTTATTTTCTGTTTGTCAGGAGAGATGTATCAACTCCCAGTGAATAACCTTACAAGAATCAGGAGAGCTAGAAAACAAGTGAAAAAAGCACTTGGAGACATTGGACTGGAGTACTGCAAGGAGGCAGCAGAGGTGAGTGTATTTTAGTTGCATGTGAGTACAAATTCCAATCAAACTGAGAAACACGAGTTATTGATCTTATGATGATTTATCATTTGTGTTTCAAAATGTAGTGTGTGCTTGTGTGTTTATTTTTTAATATTTGATAGGTCTGCTTAGAAAAGACTTGTGAAAAATGTGAAAGAAATAGGGACTTAACTCAATGCTGGCTCAGCAGAGCCAGTGTGGCTAATAATTACAAAGTACTGTATGCTGTCAAACATGCCAGATTATATGTAAACTAATACTTACTGTATATTATAACAAAGATGCCTTCATTTCTTAAATCTTTTCCACAGGAGTTCAAAGAGTTTTGCCCGAATGAGCAGTTTGTAAAGGGAACGTATTGCCTTGATATCTGCGCATGGGATCCAGCATACTCTAAAACACAGGTAAATCTTCTGTAGTCCATGGCCTTTCACTTGCTTAGGCACAAATCACCATATGTGTCTTAATACCATTGCTTTTTTCCCCTGATGTCTTTTAGGAATACCGATCGAAGCCATTTTGCTGCACAGAGTGTCCGTTTTCTTCCAAATACTACTCAGGCTACAAGAATCACTTCCGCAATGTACACAGGAAAATCTTTGAAAGTAAAATCCTGCTCAACTGTCCATACTGCACATTCACTGCAAGCAAGAGAACTTTGGAGACCCATGTCAAAATATTCCACATACCCAGTTCAGCACGCCAGAATTACGGGAACACACAGGGAACTATGCTGGGAAAGATGGACAAAACATATCTTGATAGAGCCAGACAGGGAGATGGTGTGGAGAAAGCAATGTACTTTTGCAAAAAATGCACCTTCCGAGACACACTCTACAATGTTGTGAGGAGGCACATCTATAGAGAACATTTTCAGCATATTGTCTCACCGTATCTGGGTATGGTTTCTGAATCATCTGTCAAAAATGGTGCTAATTCTGTCAACGGCAACAACATCCTGTGTAAACGCTGCCAGTTTTCCACTCGTAGCTACGAGGCATTAGTACAGCACGTTATAGAGTACCACGAGCGCATTGGTGCTCAAGTTACCACCATGATTGGACATGCTAATATTATTGTCGCCAGGCCTCAATCCTTACAAGTCACATCTCAGAAGGCCCCTCTGCTCATTAGCAGGGGCCACGCACTTAGAGCTAACCCAGTAGCACAACCAGTAATTGGTTATTTAAAGCCAGCGGCCCCTTTTGTTAAAAATCAGTCCTCCATCGCAGCCAGTCAGGTGCGTGTGTCAGTTCCTGGCAACAGCACCGTGGCTGAAAATAATGCTGCTGGCGTAAACACAGCGCAGACACAGAAGTGGAAGATATGTACGGTCTGTAATGAGCTTTTTCCTGAAAATCTCTATAATGCTCATTTTGAGAATGCGCACAAGGCAAAGAAAGTGTGGGCACTGGCCAAGTACATCATGAAAATCCACAACTTCACCAGCAAGTGTTTGCTCTGCAATCGCTATCTGCCCAGCGACACACTGCTTAACCACATGCTAATCCACGGGCTCACCTGTCCCCAGTGCCACTCTGCTTTCCACAATGTTGAGAAAATCATGGAGCATGTGGCCAAGGCTCATCCTGATGACTTCGTTGGCCCCCCTGGTGCCTCCCCTCTAACCTTTGATCTCACCATTAAACAAGATAAGTCCAGTAACGTACAGCTCGTTGTCCTCACTTTTAACATGAAGGAATCTATCAATGGTCAAGATCAGCCTGCACCTGCTCAGAATAGTGTTCCACCTCTGGTCAAAGTAAGCGCTCCCAGAATGATTGAGAAGAAGAGTGAACCACTCGCTAGAAGTTTCCCCTCACCGACTCAAAAGAGTGAGGTTGGGAAGACTCTGTGTCCGCTGTGTTTCACCATTCTCAAAGGTCCCATCTCTGACGCTTTGGCCATGCATCTGAGGGAGCGACACCAAGTGCTCCAAACAATGCATCCCGTTGAAAAAAAGATGACCTACAAGTGCATTCACTGCTTGGGAGTGTACACCAGTAACATGGTGGCCTCCACAATCACGCTGCATCTTGTGCAGTGCAGGGCTGTTGGTAGGACCCAGGCAAGCCAAGGCTTCAAGTCCGCCTTGACTCTCAACTCATCCGGGGCGGGCTTCCTCAAGAGGCAGCCACCAACGCAGGCCATGCCCAACCCCAAGAGGATGAAACTGAGCAAGGAGTCAAAGATTTCCTCCACAACCGTTGGAAATCATTCCGAATCTGACGACTTCGCTCTTGATCCTAGAAGCTACGAGCACAAGACGTACGAGGCCAGGAAGAACTTCCTGACCGCCTACTTCAACCGGCGGCCATACCTTTCTCAGCAGGAAGAGGAGAAGCTGTCTGCAAGTCTGTGGCTGTGGAAATCCGACATTTCGAGTCACTTTGCAACCAAGCGAAGGATATGTGAGAGACTATGTGAGACCAGGAAGCTGTCTGTGCTGCTTGGCTTTGACATGCACGCTGTCAGGAAAGTTAAGCATGACTTGATCTTTGAGGAGAGCAAGGTTGATGGCACCTCAGTGGGGAGGTCTGGTGGTCTCAAGTCTGGTACTCCAAATACAGACCAAAACAGGCAGTGTGAGACAATAAACTGTACTTTAAAACTCAGTACATGCACAGAGACCATTTCCATTGACTCAGACAGTGAACCAGAAACAGAAGATGGACCTTCTGAGAACGGAAATATTGACACGAACCAACACGAGAATGTAAAATCCCAGGAGCCAGCAGACCTGACGGAAGAGACGGAACACGTGAACACGGATGATCCTTCCAGAGCGAAGGAGAGCTCTTTGCAAGATGATGCAAATGCTTGGATAACTTTATGTTAGTGTCCCTGCTTAGCAGTGTGCCTTGGCTGAGTAACAGTTCAGTTTTAAAAGAGTGTATAAATTAAGACGAAGGAAGAAAAAACAGGTCTGCAAATATTTGGTCAAATGGCATGGGTAACAAAGTCTTCAACTGCAGATTTTACATTGACCTCATTAACAGTTGGAAAGAATGAGAGGAAGATACATTATAGTGCATAAATATATGGCATATGTAAGTGACATTGTATATAATTTAACCATTCGTTGTTAGGTTCTTCATACATTCATACAATCTGTTATTCTCCTTTTAACTGTCACAAGATCTATAAAATGATTATGCCAACTTCTCTACTTCCATATTTTCTTTCTGAACTGTGACAAAGAAATGTACCATATTGTCATTTCACAATTAGAAAGTGTAGGATCTGCTAATTGCTTATGTACACAATTTAATAAATGTTTGTTTAATGAAAACACTTGAGTCCCCCCCACACCAATCACTTCAGTCTGTGACCATTATTATTTGTGTTATGAGAACTGCATGTAGCTTTAAAATTTCAAAAGATTATTGACGCCTGTCTCACTTTAACTGGATAACTTTTAATAGGATGCAAAGATTTTGTTATCGGTGCCTGTCTCACTTTTTAGTTATAGGATGCGGTTGGAAGTAAAGTAAATTGTATCAAAAGTTTTGCAAATACATGCCTTTTATAAATGTAAATTTATGTTAATTGGATGTTATGAACTACAGGTCATACGTTACTGAATCACTGGCCATCACATTTTCAAATTAAGCCAAATACACATGCTTAACAAAAGCTTTTTTATTTACTTAACTTTATTTATATAGCACCATTCATACAAACATGCAGCCTAAAGTGTTTCACAGAGCAAGGATGAAACGGCACTGACAAAAAATAGAAGGGGAATAAAAGAAAATACACAAATTGAGTTTGGCAGGACTGAGAATAACAAAATGTTAGATATAGATTAAAGTCAATAAAAAGAAAAAATTAAGGTAACGAATGACGAGCCACCTTAAATGAAAACCAAGCTAAAAGGTTTCTTTCTGAAGTGATACGACAATAGTAAAAACACTTCAAAGTTTTTAAAAGCTAGGGGAAGTTCATTTTGAATGAATTAAAATATTCCCATACTTTTTGTACGTCACGTCATTCATTATTATAGTAGGATACTGTTGTAGTACGAATGCTCGTCCATTTATATCTGGATGTAATATTTACCCACTACAAATGTAAATACTAAGGATTTTGCTTTCATTTCACGGGCCCCTTAATTTCCGGTCTCTCTCAGACGTTGATTGGTGCAGCTGCTGGAGGAGGCGGGACTTCTGGCTGGTACAGTAGCAGAATTGGCCAACCGCCAGCGTGCATCACTGTTCAGGCCACAGTCTGCAGCTGCAAAAATGTCCATATTGTGTCTGCATTCCCACCTACAGCTATTACTAACTCCTTAGCTGCACTCTCAAAGGGAAAACAACCTTTTAGCAGTTGTAAGTATAACTGTCAATATTGATTACCTCTTATCAGTCCCGTGGCTGTAGTTTGTAGTTATTTTTGATGCGTTCACCATGGACTGTTTATAAACAGCTAGCACATAAAGCTAAAACTGGTAGTATCTACGTTATTTGCACCCAGAGCTGTCAGCGGTGGCAAGTTGGCTTTTAGACCTATACATTTGGCTTGATGTACACAGTAATGACTTACTGGATTGCATAATACTGAGCTTGCAAGGCTGCTATTTAGCTAGTGTTTATTGTCAAATGGTTGCGACACTTTTTGACTTTTGGATGCATTTTTCTTACCGTTCCAGTTTTCCAGTAGCGTCCATTCATTTCTGTACAATACGAACAATCTTTTCAGCAGATTGCGGAAACATGCAGAGATCATTTTACAAATGATCACCGTGTGCTAATGCAGTGCAGGTAGGCTATTTCAAATCAATCTGCAATTAAACTGCATTACCCAGCAATAATAACGTGACTGACAAAAATGAATGCAGACATGACTTTCATTGTGATGGATTACACAACTCAAGCACGTTTCAAGAGCATATACAGACAGATTAGCATATGAGCATATACAGACAGTAATGGAAATCAATGGATACTAAAACACAGCAGCACAGGTTGCAAAATGTTTGTCTAACAGGAATTAATGTCATTTCTTTTTCTCATCCCTGCATGTTTCCAGGCTGATATTGCTACCTGCAACATAACGTGAAGAAGCTTTTAATGTGACAGCTGACAGACAGAAGAATGGCAGGAGAAACCACAGAGTCTGATTAGGCTTGCTGTGTGTTGGAGGTTCACAGTCTGCAAATAATGTCGTACAATAACAGAGAGCTGGTGGAGTTCTTTATAAGCTACAAACTATCTCAGAGGAACTACCCAACCTCTCTGCTGAGGCCAGAGGATGCTGGTGGAAGGACTGAAGGAGACAAGGCCAACTCAGCTGCCAGTAACGGCTTGCTGGTCAACAGCAGGAACCGGGGTGGCCAGCCGGGGACATCGCCACCCCCACATGCTGCCATAGAGGCTGTAAAGGCAGCTCTTCGGGACTCTGCAAATGAGTTTGAACTGCTCTTCACGCGAGCGTTCAGTGACCTTTCCTCGCAGCTCGACATCACCCCCGACACAGCCTACCACAGTTTTAAGAGCGTGATGGACGAGGTGTTCAAGGATGGAGTCAACTGGGGACGTGTAGTGGGCCTGTTCGCCTTTGGCGGTGTACTGTGTGTGGAATGCGTTGAGAAGGATATGAGCGAGCTGGTTTCCCGCATCGCAGACTGGATGACCATGTACCTGGACGAGCACATCAATCCATGGATCCAGAGCCAAGGAGGATGGGTGAGTCGGCAGGGGAAGAACTCAACATGCAGGTTTATTTATGGTGCTGTGTCCAGGGGTGTGTTGATCCAATGCAGATCGCTACCTGTGCGAAATATGGTTGTAGCTTGGAGTCACAGCTGTTACAAATGATTGCGAGGCTCAGAGTAATGGCACAAAACGTACCTTAAAACTTCTCAACCTACTCCTGCAGAAAAGTACATTATTCTGCTGTTAACAGGTACTGAAGTTTTAATCCACTAATAATAGATTTTACTAATTGAAATAGCAGTCACAATACATCTATACATATATTAGGACAAAAGAGGGGAAATTATGAAAGCATATACATAGATACCCATGTACTGTATACAGTATATACATATTAAAGTAAGTAAAGATGTATTTATTTAAGTTAGTACAAGCAGCTTATGTACTACACTTACTGAAGACAAACATGCACAAAATGATTATCCTAATATATTGCAGTTTTTAGTAGGAAAACCACTTTCATATGTAAAACACATTTTTTAAGGATACACATAGATACATTTTTGTGCAAAGGTGTAAAAATGCCAATATCTTTGGCCACAACTGTAGATTTCTGGTGGAGTACTCCTTTAATGTGGATGGAGTGAAACCTAGACATTGTCTAATAGCAAAATTTCTCTTTTTTCCCCTTTTTTTGTCTCCAGGACTGCTTTGCTGAGGTTTTTGGGCAAGACGCCACGGCAGAAGTGAGGAGATCTCGGGAGACTCTGAGTAGGTGGCTGCTAGTTGGAATGGCGCTGCTAATGGGAGTAGTTGTCGGCGTGCTCATTGCTAAGAAACAGTGAAGGTGCAGCGTCTCAGTCACCATGGCGCACCCTGTGTATTGTTACGACAACAAAAATCAAACTAAATAGTTCATGTTTACAAAAAGCCCAGTCTGCTTGTGCACTGACAGAATGTTGATTGGCTAAAGCAGTTTGTGGGAGTATCCTTAATATGTAGCTTGGTGAGCTGTTATACGTCTCACCCCGCTTTGTCCTGTGTCTTTTATTTTTTTAACACAGCAAAGATTTTCAGTTATTAAAGGGTGTTGCTCTCCAGACTGAAAGTGCTTTAAATGAACCTGATAAGCTAAGAGGCAGTAAAACAGATTTTGTGGGTTTGATGAGACTGCTTATTTAAATTTGTTTTAAATTGAGTGTTACCCAAGGACCAATTTTTACAAACTTACAAACTGACAGCTGACAGAAAATATAGGTGATATTTCCTTTTCACTGTGTAATGCTCAGCTCCTTTTGTTGGCTGTACTGGAGTCTTAGGCATGCTTAAAAAATAAATATATTTATGTTTTTCTTGTGTCTTTATTTTGTTTTTTGTATAGATTGTCCTAAACCAGTGAGTCCCACCCTGGGGAACTTGTACGCCAGGGGTACTTCTGTAGTTGCCAGGGGGTACGTGGAAAGACTGCAAAGTAGCTCAATTTGAAAAAAAGAAGAATTTATACACATATAATGTAACATCTGAACACTAACTGTTGCAATTTGTAAGAGTGAGTGAAAACAAGTCTAAACAGCTAATGTTAGCTAAAAGTAAAGGATACATGGTTCAATTGACAGGACTGTGGGGATACCATAGACCAAAAATGTTGGGAACCACTGTCCTAAACAACAACTGTAAAAACTGTAAACTAAAAAAAAAACAACAACAAAAACTGTCATGTTACTTATTTATTACATAAAGATAAAAAACGGATCCTTTATTTTATGGATCAATTCATGTTCAGCATAGATGAACTGACTCCAAACCACAAATTTATTCAAACAACAAACTTCATCAGGTCAAAATGTTAAAAACATTTGACCAAGCCCTGATATATATATATATGTGTGTGTGTGTGTGTGTGTGTGTGTGTGTGTGTGTGTGTGTGTGTGTGTGTGTCAAATAAGAAACGGAGACAAAAATATTGTACATGTTGGAATGCATTAAAAATGTATTTACTCCACTCATATACATTATGGAGACCATACAAGAAGCTATACTCAAATTTACAAAATCTTAATTTGACATTATTATATTTCATATTCTTGATTCAGTCTTCTTTTTGTCTCTTTTCTTTCTTCATCGTATTCAGTTCAGTTCCATCGTGTTATGCATCAGCAATGTACATGACAATATAAAACACACACAAACATAAGAGTGTTATCTCTAAACTGCAGTGTGCAGTTTGACATCCTGTCAGTTGAGGGGAAAACTGGAGCTGCAGTGGTATGTTCTTACCTCATGGGGGTGCTCGTGTACCACATGTTTCACAAGGGGCTTCCTTAAACTCAAGCCGTGGAAACATTTAGTGATATTTTCTTTCTCTCTGTTGACAGTGGGGTGTTGACATTCTGTTAGTCACAAATGCAAATGTGTCCTTCTTAAGGAAGGCTGTTGTTTGAAATTACACACAATCAAAACATAAATTTTCCCAAGGATGGTCCCACCCAAGGAGCAAGAGAGAGAAGGCCACTAACGGACGGACCCGTGAGTGAACTGGAGCAGGCCTGTGGTTGCTAATCTATCCCCGGCATTTGTTGCCATTTCCCCAGAGCAGAGCTGGCGGCTGCAGCAGATAAACAGCAGATAGAGACAGTTAAGGAAAAGAGTATAAATTATGGATGTGCTTGCCAAATCATCTCAATTTCTTTTACATTTCATATCTCCGACACCCCCCCCCCCTACACACACACACTTAACAATTTTTCTCATGATTGTTTTACTAATTCTGATCATTCTTATTCTTATAATACTCTTGATTTAGAGTAAACTTTGGGATTCAAATAGAAAAGCCATTGTCTCACTTGTTACTTCACAGGGCATCAATACATTTAATTCCTGTCCTGGGGGAATCAGGGGAGTCAAGCATAATAATCGTTGACTGCTAATGAAATTAAGCTGCACTAAGAAGACATTTTATTGTAATGGTTTTAGTTTATCTCCAAAACACTTGACTGTGTGAGTATCATGCAGTGTCATGAGTGGGTGGCGTGCCCAGATGTTCACAGGGCTGTGCTCGCTAAGCTGAAACCAAATGCATAAATGAAAGTCTTCTTTCTCCCCAAAGTCTTCAGTGAAGCGTGTACAAATCGGCTATGAAAACACATGCAGTGATGTGTGATCATTTATAGATTAGTCTCAAGTGAAGCGTTACACGTGTGCCCACAGATTATGAAACCTGACTGGATCCTTGTGACTCTAAACATGACATATTGATTTTGAAAGCGTGGGTAAGCTCTTGGAGTTCTTGCAAACAAGTGGAGTTCATCTATTGCCTTTCAGATGGCACCAATGATATATTTGTTTGTTGGTGGTAAATCTTTGTAGTGTTACGTCTAAAAGTGTCCGTGGTGCCCCTCACTGACTAACTGACACGGAGTGTGAGAGTGGTGGTGCCAGCAGCAGGTGGATGGTTTGGGGTCTGTGGCCTCAGTGATAACCTATCAGTCACCACCCAACTCCTGAGTGAACAACCCCAGCCCTGCTGCTTGTTCATAACACTGTACTACTGTTTGGCATTTTAAACAAAAGAAATGACTGAGGACACAATAACAAATAATGTGTTTCTTTGCATTTAAAGATTTTTAGTTGTCTTTGGCAGAAAAATAATGTCAAAGAACTTTTGCTGAATAGGCTAATCTAATCAGTAACTACGACATGGTCACGGGTTTGATCAGTATGTTATCAATATGTATGAAACAGTTATCTGTGGTTTACTGACAGGGATTACCTGGATACAAACAATCACAGTAGCCCAGCATGTCTGAAAATGTCTGCTCTACACAACTAAACCAGTGCTGACATCCACATATAAATTGTGGGATAAAGTAAGACAGTCTGAAAAAGTCAGCAGTGAAAGTTTACATAGGTGCTGCACTTCAGTTGAGTACTTTCATTTTCTGCTTCTTCATACTTTCACTGCACTACACAGTAGCAATATAAATACTGCACTCTTTACTCCACAAAATGTATTTGTCAGCAGTTACTAGTTACTTTTCTGAATTTGATTTTTCAAACAAAATGCTTCCGCTAATGAAATATGATAAACTGTTGCAGCTTAAACAGCCCAACAGTATATAAAGATCCAGCTCCGACTAGAACAGCTACATTTATTATTAAGTAATAATTAACCTTTAATGTATCATATAACTCTGACAGGGGGCATTCTGCTTTATAATAAATATATATGTATATTTTGCAGTTTATCAGTTTAAACCTTCGCTTAAGTAACACAATGATTTCATGATAATACTCCATTACTGTATGTGTTTCAGCTTTATTCAGGTCTCTGTCTTTGGCCTCTTTGGGGAACAAATAAAATGCGGGTAAAGAGATGTGATACCTTGTTACATACCGTGACTCATCATTACTAAGCAAGTTCTCTGTAGCCTCTGACCTTTGCATTCAGGTATGAGTGGAAAATTTATGCATGAAAAAAGAAATCCCCCATTATGAGAATTCAAATGAGTAATAGCAAATACAAGCATGACCTTGTGTGTGTGTGTGTTTGAACTTGAGGTCCTGTTGCTCATCAACTGACAGCGCTGGTCTAAATATAAAACCCAGGCATAAGTGCTGCGCTTTAGTTGAATGTTTGACACTTCTGCAGAATGGAGAATTTGCATACATGCACAATTATACTGTCAAAGTGAAGTGCTGCCTGTACAAAGAGACTATTATACCTGAGCAGGAGAGTACAATGAAGCCACACAGGATGCTTTACTGAGGTCAGTTCATTGGGCTGAACAGATGAACTGAGAATTCAAATGACATCAAAAACAAACGCCTTCATAACTCCAACATAGTGTCACACATTTTATTATTTTCTCTGTAGAATTTCAAAATGGCAATATCAATTTGGCAAATAAAAAAACAGACACAAACAAAATCAAAGTATAATTTCACATTTTGACTACTAGAAGAGGGATTAAGACTCCGATATGGCAATCAGAAACAGATTTGTGTTTTTTATTTACAGCTGAAACAATTTCCTTATCAGTGTTTATATGTGCAGCAAGCTCAGCAGAGTGATTTCATCTGACTTCAAACAAGCACTTGATCAGTTTAATATCTATAGGATTGGTGCTTCCCTTTAAAATACAGTGGAAATAAACAGAAAACTGCATTCACATGATGTCCAATGATGTATCCAGTGAAACACATATGTACAAATTCACACAAATAACTGGTGAGCAAGCGTGCTGATTCCTAAATATACACAGTCTGTTTTGTCATTTCACACCAGTGTGGGCACCATGCCATTGTTGAGGTGGTGTGTGTATTGTAAGGAGGCGGAGGGATGCAGGGCTGACTGTGTTGGGATGAGGTGGGGTGTGTGGCTGTAGGTGAGGAGGGTCCCGGGGCCGAGGGAAAAGGGCCCCCCGTTGCCGTCCAGGGAGGGCGGCTGAGTCATCTCCGAGTACGGCTCAAACATGGCGGCCTTCTTGCTCTTCTTGTTCTTGTTGGACACCTTTCTGTTGCGCGTTTGAATGCCGTCCTTCTTCATGGTGAGGGGCCGGTTGACCTGGGAAAAGAAAGGAAATTCCAGAATTCTTATTTCCAATCAGATTTTGGGTGAAATGTTTAAAACAATACAGTTAAGAGTTTTATCCAGACCTCTGACTCACATTGTGCAGTTTAAAGTAGAGCCCACACGCGTTACACACAGGCTCTCCATTGGCGTTGCGTCGCCACAGTGTTGTTGTGCTTGTGTGACAGTTGGCACACAGTGTTCCTGCCCGCTTGCTGACAATCTGAAACACAGAAAAACATCAACAAGTTTTCTAAACTGGTTTAGCAATGATTTATTATTTTTTGAACATTTCATAAAGCCAATATTGTCTCCTTCTAGTTCGCTGCCCAGAGAAGGGTGTTGGTGTGTATCTCAGTGGGTCATACCAGTCTCTTCTTGGGTCGGATTAGTGGTCTGTTTTGGCCGTTCATTTTGTGGTACAGTCCACAGGCGTTGCACAGGTAGTGGCCCGTACCATCCCGACGCCACAGAGGGGTAGCTGTGGCTCCACAGTTAACACACTCTCTGGCCTCTGTTCAAAATCCAAAATACACAGTTGTTTCTGTATTCTGTAGTACCTAAAAGGTTTAGTACAAAATGCCACTTATGTTTAAGAGACAAATTCTCCCCGAAATGATGAGGCAAGACTTGGAAACAGATTCGGTTTTCAAGGTTAAGAATGAAGTTTCAATCTTAATTGTCTATATTTTTAGATTATTGACTGATCTGTCATATAATCAAATTATAGACCTAACAAATGAAAGCAAACGACAAATGACAAATATTAGGGTATTCTCACCTGGAGTGGATATCCTCATCTTATTGTGGAGTTTAGGGGAGTACGAGGGGCTGATCCATGCTCCAGGGCTGGAGTAGAGGGTAGCAGAGTTGTACTCCTGTGGACCCGTCATGTATGAGCTGTAAGGGCTCAGCATGTGTGGGTGGGAGTGGGACGGCGGAGCGTAGACACTCCCAGCAGCAGAAGTCAGATTCAGAAAACTGCTGCCGGACCCCAACCCCCCCAGCGGGCTCAGGCGCTCGGCCTTCAGGGCATCCTGAAGCCGGGGGCTCTCTCTGCATGGAGACGAGTATCCATCTCTGGAGGTGGTGAAGGAGGAGGGGATGCCAGGGGTGTAGAGGGAGGTCGGGGGCTTGGTGAGGGGGCTGCTGCTCCACGTGGAGGCTGGAGGGTTGTAGGGTGAATTCAGCGAGTGGCTGCCCGGCCCGTCCAGCAGCTGAAGGTTGCTGAGGAGGCTCGGTGAGGTGAAGACCTGACGAACTTTGGAAAGTGGGACAGAATAGAGTCAGATAACAATTCGGAGGGTATGTGAGAAGATGGATTTTAAGGAGTGAGTTTAAGGTGGGAGAACTGACCCGAGCTGTGTCTGAAGGAGGACGGTGCTCGGCTGTGGCTTGAGTTGGAGAAGAAGGAGGGCAGGCCGCTGTAGTCCGTGTCCTGGCTGGAGAAGAAGGCCTCTCCGTCTTCTCCTGGAGGCAGCAGGCCGGGCTCAGAGGTGAAACCGGCCAGCGGATCTGAGCTGAGCAGAGCTGGAGACACCCAGTGGGACTGCTCTGATGAATCCTCCATGCTGACACAAAAAACCTCAACCTATAGCACTATCATAACAGGAATGTGAGAAATCTACAGTGCTTCATAAGATTTGTGTCAAATGCTATCATTTTTCAGGAAATGAAATCGGATTTAGTAGTTTTGTGACGGGTGGAAATGCACGCCCCAATTAACTTCTTTACTGTAACTTTGATTGAACCAGATACATCAACAATGCACTTTTCACAACAACCAGTGAAACTTGAAGTTATCAGGGACAAGATCTCTCGACAGCAGGTTTCTTTAAACTTCCTTTTCTAGGATCCTCATTTGATTGTGGCTGAAAGTAAAAACTAAAAATAAATGGTTCTATAATTGTAGTGATGCAGCCAGTGACCAAACGGTTACCAAGTGGCCTGTCTACAGTAGTTATAGTTAGAAGAATGCAAAAGACATGCCCTCAGGGACGCCCCACGGGGTGGACAAACAGCACAACACTCCAACTTAAAACCCCAGCTGAGTTGTGTTTTGCGGGCAGATTTTCTAAGTGAGAGTGTTGGCAGCAGCCTCTGTCACACTACTGAGAAGATTACGTGACATTTTCACACCCGTCTTCTGATGTTTTGAAACTACAATAATACGTTCTTTAGTCCCTGAGATGAAAAGCACCTTTGCTGCCCTTAAAAAAAAAAATGGCTGTTTTAAAAACGTATGACCTAATGACAGCACAGAATGTTAAATCAGCATTATGTAGAATTGCAGTATCTGAAAAGGCTGCTCTCGCTCCATATCTTTAGAGGAAAAAGAAGAGGAAAGAGAAGAGGCTGATAGTGTCTGATAAAGTCTGAGAAAATCTGATAGACAGCGTTTATAATGCTAAATATATCCAGCTCCACCGATGCATCGTGAGACTAATCTCATCTGATTAATAGAAATCTGTTAGACTAGAAATATGACGAGAGTAAGAACACAGCAGAGTGAGACGGCATGTTGTGGCCAACCGGTCAAATTAGACTCTACTGAGAAATGAACAGATTTAACCATTTTAAACTAAACTGCTTTTCAAATATAAACTTCATACAAGAACATGGTTAGCTAACATTGGGTTTGTGAGAAGGCAATGAGTACAGTTATTTATATTAATACATGCATATGACATTAAAAGGATGAGATATTGAATTGGATATAAACAAATTTAACCCCAAGTTAATTTGATCACTTTACACAGAATGTGTTCAAATCTAAATAAAACGCTCCAGTTGGAGAGAAACGGCCCATATCACTGAGAAGGAAAACAGAATCTCTGTCACCCCAAAGTCAAGTCCTCAGCTCTCATATCTCTACCAGTCACGGTTATTCAAGCAAAGAACGGCCTGAGGTTATATTAAACCTTTCCGGTAAAAGTAAAATTGTACTTTTTATAAGCCAGATAGTCTTTATTAAATCAACTAAATTCTAAACTGGTGAGGAATAAACCAACAGGAGACAAAGAGCAGAGGGCTCACCTACCTGAGTTGTAAGTCTAAGATGAGCCGGGTGAGCAGTCGGACACCGGGGTTAAAGTTAAGCAGCCAGGTGGAAGGTGGCACGGCTCGTCTGTCTGACTCAGTATGGGCTGATGTCTACAAGAACTACTTCTCCAACCCCCAGTGAAGTTTAGGGCTAAGAGAGAGTCCATGGGAGGGGTTGAGGACAACTTTTTGAAAGACACACCTCTTTGGTCCAGAGAGAAAAAAAACTCGTCTGAGGGCAGATGTGACATATTTTCAACTGTGAGTGTGAAATTGTGTCTAATTATGTAATTTATCTACAAATTCTGCACATAATGTTTGTGTTATCAGAGTGGGAAAGGTTAAGGTGTCAGCTTTAAATCTTGGGTTCTCTGCTCTTCCTTTATGGATGTGTTGTGTTGATAACACGTTTGTATCTCTGATCCTTTCCAAAGAGAAAACACCACATTTAAAGAGCATATCAGCACCAAAGCATGGCTATTATCACACAAGCAGCCACATCGATAGAAATAGCAGTGTGTGTGTTGATCACATACAGATTAATGTAATATCATACAGCTGTTCCAGGCAGGCCAGTGAGCATGCAGGACGGGTGCATTTTTTGTCTGTTGATGAAATGTGCATACAGCCCCTGATAAGGCCGAGCCCACATGGAAAAGAGTCGACGGACATTTGAACAAAGCAAATATAAAATGCAAAGACTCAATTTCTTTGTGGTCTAGCAAAGCTTAGAGTGGAACACAGTAATGCAAATCGTTAGAGGAGCTGCAATCATGGGGGAGAGATATGGTCTGGACACAGCCTGGCTGCGCACAAGCCCGTCACTGTCTCTGTCATTTGATAGTCAAAACAGCTCCCCAACTTTCCTCTCTCTTTGTTCATTTACAGTTTTCAGGGAAATCAGAAGAGAAAAACAGTTGGGAAGAATTTTTCTTTGCAACATCAGATCTTTTTTTCTGTCACTTAAAGCCTAGTAAGGTAGTGAGGTGGCAGCCATCAGTTAGAGCCAGATGCAAATCTATAAGTTGTGGAAACTGTGGGGTAAATTAATTGTAATTGAATATTTCCCTAAACGTTTTCTACAGTTGCTTGACATTATATTCTCATCCTGAACCAACAGAAACAAACCGAATACTGTAAAGGTCTGCAAGGTGTCAGGTTTGCAACAATTCCACTGCATTTCTGACCAGATGGGTATTAGGAAACACAGAAACCTGGAAACTGGAAGACTACAATTTTTCCAACCAAACCAGGCAGAAAAACCCCACTTCTTATCAATAACAGCTTCATCCAGGATTCATGACCTCAGTATGACCTCAATCGTGGCTACGGCCCTGTTCTCCATCCCATATTAAACTTTTATTACGTCTGGTTGATGTGTTCACTGCATGATTGCAAGGAGACTGTTGGCAGCTCTGTTTTAAATATTATTTTAGGATAAATTCAGGAAATATAATTTCAATGATGGCACAGAGAGGGTCACTGCAACATCCCTAATACTCTTTATTTTACTTGGTGGTTTATGGATATTGGCCCATTGCTGGCACTGTTGTCTCAGTAAGAAGGAGTTCAAAGTTTGCAGGTAAAGTCAATTAAAAACTCTAAATTGCCTGTGTGTATGAGTATGTATGGGTAGGCTCCAGCTGACAGGATAAGTGGAAATGTACGGAAAAGTTGATGATGCTCGTATTCTTTTATTCACACATCTATGCAGAGTTTCCTTTCAGGGACAATAATATCACAACTGAATGTGTGAGCAACACTGCACTCCGCGTGAATGAGAGTGATATTATGAGAGTAATACAAGTATAATGAGATCTCTGTGGCAGCGTGGACAGCTGGGCAGGGATGTGGCTGCTGCCGCTGAGTGAGCGGGCTGCTCTGCTCTGATAAGAGGTTATCAAGATGAAAGGAGGAGGCCAGGAATTACAGGCCCGCCGCTCACTGTCATACAGCAGCACAGACATACACACAGACCTCCAGGACATTGCAGCATGTCTGTGGTTGTGCCATATAACTGCATATGCACATGCGTGGACAGACACACCCGCAGCGTGCCCGCTCTGTTGACAGTATCTCAACAGAAGCAGTTTGAGCTGACACTCCAACATCTTGTTGGACAGTTGGGAGGTCGAGCGAGCCCGTTGTAGCTGGGTGACGGATGGTGTTGTGTGGTGTGTCACCAGTGGACTTGGGGGACAGCTTTCTAATTCCCAAGAAACCGGCTTCTGTGTAGGCAGTGGTCTTATCTCTGCCAAGCAGGGCTGCAGCGCTCTCTCTCTTTCACACAGACACACACACGCACACACACACACACACACACACACACACACACGTTCAGTCCTCTCCATCCTTCTTTAGTTTTACTCTGTTTTCTCATCAGTTACTCACATTTTTAGTCAACAAAGAGTAACTAGTGTCCATGTGTGCTTTCTTGGCACACGTCTCTGATCGGCATGTGATTTGTTGGTGTATCAGGCAGTGTATGAGTGTGTCTCTGCAATGACTAATGAAGTCAGGTGGTTGGGTGGCCAAAAGCGTGCCACTCTAGTGCCCCTCGCTGAGATATCATAGCTTTTTCAATTGCTGATTTAGTGCAATCTCAATGTTCTGCTGCACTTCTGACCCAACAATGACACAGATATGCAAAAGCTTGTAAGCATTACCTCAATGTCTGTAACTTGAATTGCTTTTGTCTTTTACTTTCGTATTGATTTGTTTATAGTTTTGTTTTTGCTTTTGTGCAGCTGCTTTGTTAATAATTTTAAATATTTTTCTCTTTATGTTTCACCCGCTTACAATCATGACTGGTACATGTTAAGTTACATGTAATGTACTGTATTATATTTCTTTATGTCCATGTCTGTGATTGTCAGTAGTAATCTTACTATGCTTTATGGTATTATTCTAATCTAAACATCCACTTTGTCCCTTTTATTTCCACCTAAGTAGCGTTAAGTTGGTTAAAACCATCTTATTCCACTTTATCTGACAGTGTCACATACTGTGTACTGTAGGAGCTCATTCCAGATCTTCAATGAAGCTACAGGATTTTTACACTGAGTAAAACATTCGCGCTCAAAACGCATCATTTTATACACATTTCTCCAAAATGCGTGCTGTCATGTTTGGCATCTTTGAAAACTCTGGAATTGACTTTAAACATTGAGCATCTTTTAAGCATTAAATAACACTGCTTCACATTCAGTTGAAAAACACCCGGTGGCTCCAACAGAAAGGAAATCCTGGAAGAAAGGTGAATCACCTGAGGCCTATTACTGCCCCCTAGTGGTGAATGAAGAAATGATCCAATATAATTAACAGTAGATTACGTGTTAATTGATTTTTAATTCAAAATGACTATTTTACAGTGAAGTTATAGGTTACAAACACATCAAGAAAATAAAACCTATCAATCTATCTATGTGTTTTTACATTATGGAAGTATTCATTTCTGATATATATATATATTTGTTTCCGACCTATTCTAACTTTTATTGTGAAATCAGTTGTCTGTGGGCTTCAACTCGCTGTGTGCCAACCAGACAAAGCAGCTTCGATGGGTATTTAAAATAGTGTAATTACAAACAGAGAGAACGTGAATAACAAAGCAGCGTGACACGTGTTAAAGCTCAGTCTGCTTTGGAAACTTTTATTTCTTAAATAAAGCATTAGCTACTTTGCTTCACATTCATTTTTTCAATGAAAAACATTGAGGACATTGACATTTCTTGACAAGTCTAGGAATTTTAGGAACCTAGAGGGAGTTTCTACATATGGTGGACATTTAATAGGCTCTTTCCAGTATCTTTAGACTCAGTATGTTTAAACTGTAAGGGTTCACCATTTCCCCACCAGAATATTATTCCTGGCAAAGAAGGCTTTGAAACAACCTTTGGACTTAGATTTAAAATAGAACTTAGAAATAGTTTTAACGTAAAATACAGTTGAACAAATAAGTACAATTTAAATAATATATAAACATAATAATAATAATATGTCATACTAATATGATGTTTTAAACTTTTCTTCTGGTAAAGTAAAGGGGGGACTTGGATTCATAACCTGAGTATTCTAACATCCTGTCTACGGCCCTGATTAAAAACACTTTGGCCTACTGCTACTCTATATGTCAAATTACCGGAAGGCAAAATTACGAGGAGCACTTGAAGGCAGCAGCTGCAGAAGCTCCGGTGGAAAGAACAAACTCCGCAATGGATGTGAATATAAAGCCACTGAAATGCTTCATCATAGGAAGCTCCGGGTAACGTCAGCTAGCTTCTTATTTTTTAAACTCTAGTTTTAACTATTGTAAAGTTTTGATTTCGTGCTCCGTCGACAGATGTTTCGCTTTCACCAAATCCTTATGGATTTTCCCCAAAGTGTAAAAGTTAGTATTTAACGAGCAGTGGGATAAAAGGTGAGAGATTTGAGCGTGTTGTATCTTTACCTGGTGTGTGTGTGTGTGTGTTTCCTTCACGCACACAATTCAGACTAAAAACCAGCTAATTGGGGAATCTGTGTTTAAAGTTTAAAGTCTTAAGGAAAGTATGTGTTATGGTTAGAATCACATAGCACTAAAACGTGTCCCCCTAAAACTCGACACGCGCCATTAGGCTGCTTTAAACACCATCTAACAGCCGGTTGGTCCGCAGACTGCACGGACATGTTTCCCCGCAGCTGTCCCACAGATCGGAGCACAACTGTGAAGGAAGCGCCAGACGGAGGCTCACAACACGTGCTTCAGCCCGCTGCTTGTAGGGAAAAGAAGGAAGACACTCAAGGCATCTCTCTATGTTTAACATGTTTATTGTTTGATGATAAAAGATACATTACTCCCTACAGTACAAAAAACACACATTGGAAAATACAGGACATTTCCAGATAACCTGCAAACAGCCGAGAGAAACTCGCAACACCTGTGAGCGCTGAGCAGCACTCGTCCCAGTGTGGGAGGGAAAGTTCAGAGACCTCGGCACTGCTGATGATGACCTATCTAACGAGGGTGCAAAAATAGTGACCCAGCAAAGGTACTGTGGAAGGAAAGGACACAATTGTATACCACATGGAGGGAGAGGGAACAAACTCATTAAATGTTTTTTCTTTTTTTGAGAACCTTCAGCTTATGGTCTAACTTAAGGCATCACTACTAAAATACACTGCTTTTTTGCATGCATGTCTAGTTTTGTTCAACAGACACACCGACACGCACAAAAATTATGAATGCATATGAAGAGAAAGTTAATTTCTAGAAAGAAAACCCACCAACCCACAAACAGAAGCCGAGGCACCAGCCGGAGAAAAAGGCGGCAAGCGGAGACCTCGGCGTGGACCTTGCTGCCCGTTACGTTCACTACTGAAACCGCCCTTACAAAGTAGATATACACTCATGTCCAGTCAGAAACCTCCTCCCTGTACACGCTCGGATTGTAATGAACCTAGCAGTGATTCAGACTCCTACAGTGAATCAGCTTGACAGAAGCAAATCAGAACAATCAGGGAGACTATATACATTTATATATATATATTTGTTTCTTTTATAAGTAAAGACACAAAAGGCAATCGAGAGATGACCAACATGTAAAAACTGTTTGTTACAGGTAATTATATAAAAGGCCAAGATGTTGTGTTTTTTTTTTGTTTCGTTTGTTTTATTCTTGCTCTATGAACGAACTAATTTACAGGTGAGTACACTCCGGCTACGTGAGCTTTCTTCCCAAGCCATCCCCCATTCAAAGACACACGGGTGTTACACGTCAGTTAGCTTGCACACCATCTGTAGTCTGAAATACAGAGCCGTGGAAGGGAGAAAAAAAAATTAAAATTTATTAAATGGATTCACATACATCAATAGGATAGGGGAAATATGTCTACTAATATAATTTGCCATTCTAAAAATTAAAGAAGAGGTGAGACGCCACATTCATGAGCATAAAAAGCATAGGAGAACTGATCGGGATATTAGGAGGAAAGGGAGGAAAAGATCAGATGTCATTCTTCCTCAAACCCCCGTGACATTCCATGTTTGGCAAACAAAGCAACACAAGCACTGAGTAGTAAACAAAGTCAAAACTCTCCTCTCCCTGGGTCCACTTCAAAGTTCCCTTCAGTCCTATAACCTCTGCAGTTCTACTTGGAACAAATACAAAAGTCTGTGTCGCGTTCATTACCATCTGTTAACAAGAACATACAACCAACTCAATGAAGATTTTCTTTTTTTAAAAATATAGTGGCAACCTCAACACAGCCACCCATCTTCTTCCCACGAACACAAACTATGGGGATGAACAACAGTTAAAAAAAGGGATGTTTTTAAAAATGCACACAACATACATACACAGGAGAAAAAAAAAGCTTAAAAAATACAAAAATAAACTACACAAAAGATCTTCTGCATCATTGCTTGCTAATTTTTTGGGAAGATTTTTGAAGATTTTTTTGTGTGTGTGCTGCAAGTCTCAGTCCTAGCAAAGTCTGTCATTTATTCTCTACAAATCTCTTCCTTTGTCATTCTCTTTTTGTCCACTTTTAAGTGTCGGCCGCCAGTCCTCATCTCGGGGTTAGAAGCGCACAGTGATGACATTACCAGGAGACTGGAGTCCAGTACGATGACTACAGACTTGGTTCTCGATGAAGCAAATTTGTTTTGAGCAAAAAAAGAAAGGAAAAAAATGATGTCCTCTTTCGTTGAGGACAAGTGCTTTATTTGTTTCCATACTGATTTTTCCTCTCATCTATACTAATGCCTCCGTAGCCTTTTTCAACACTGTACATCATTTCATGTAGTCTCTCTCTACATCCCCCCCAGGATTCACAAAACAAAGAAAAAAAAAAAAAAAAGACAAGTAGAAGGTAACATTGCGCACAGGCTGGCTCCAAGTTTATGAAAGGTGTAAATGCTTCTCTATACTGCTCAACTACTGAAACAAGCCAAAAATAGATGTTAAAACGATGGAAAAGGATGTGACTGAAAAAGATAATGTGCTTCTAAGTTTGTGTTGCTCTAAAAATAGTACGACCAACAGAACGAGGAGGAAGGAGGGGTTTTATCTACAGAAACATCTCTCAGATTGACTTTCATCTCGGCTTCATACTGTTGTTCTGCCTCCACTGCTGTCTTGATCTGAGACTTGAGGTGGAGGATGAGATTAGGATGAGGATGAGGAGGGGTGAAGGTCAGTCTTCCTGATAAAAAGGACAGCGAGTTGAGAAAAATAAAGGGGGGGACAAATGACTCGGAGGGGACGCGGGCGGGCAATCTAACTGCTCCGTCGTTGATTTCTT